>MU857839.1:0-12122 GCA_033296725.1 Corynascus novoguineensis | reverse complement strand
AAAAAAAAAAAAAGTACGTGTGGGCTGAGAACAACTCCGAGCCAAATTACGACCTAAGACTGCAGCGCGTGGGGAGCGAGAGGGGCCTAATGTGACGCGCCAGGATTGCCGACTCCCTTTAGCCGCCCCCATCCCACCTCTCCCGCGAACTATTGACGGCCCTGCGTTGCGACTGCCAGGCCCGCTACTGCCGTCGACAAGGGGGGGCACTTTGCGGGGTTATCCGGCACCCAAACCGCCGAAACCGTCAAAAACGAGGCAGGGTTGGTGTTCGATATCGGATCACACTGCTGTGGCGTTTTGTGGGATACGGAGACTTCGTTGTGAGTAAAGCACCAAACGAGAAAGTAGTGTCTCTAACCTACAAGGCCTTGGGCCAAAGTGGAATGAGTACTGAATGAGGAAAGCACACAGCAGGCAGCTAACTAGCTCAATGCGTCGGCCAATGCAGACATGAAAATATATTGCTATGCCTTGTCAGCGGACTCAAAATAGGGTGCAGCAAGATATTCAAGAATCCAGGCTGTGTGCCTCAGCTGTGGTCCCGGGTGTGACTACCCTGGTTCAGCCCAGTCGGAGGCAACCAATCGAGAGTCAGGCTCCCCACCGAACTACAGTACTTCTGGAATAGTCACAGTTCCGGGTAGACCCGACTCAGCTAACGCCGCCTCGCGCTCCGCGGCGGGAGATGATGTCACAAAGCATACAGGTTTAGGTCTTTCTGAGGTTTCTGTGTATCATGTGGATGAGGTGCAAAAAAAGGCGTAGCAAGCGAACGCAAACAGTTCTGGATAAGATTTCGGATTGCCAGTTCGGAGCGGACGGGGCGATTGGAGCGGCAAAATTTGGCTCTAATGAATTAAAAACGGTCCTTGGCTACCGGAACGCTAACCAGGGCTAATTGTCGTCATATAACCAATTGGAATCAGGAAGTTTCAAAGTCTGCCGTTTGCTGGACGTTTGACAAGTATACCGACACGAAAGGTACGTCGAGTGTTGGACAACTGAAAAGTATAGCAATTCGAGGCATCTTTGTGAACTTATGTTTCGTGACATCTAGTGTTTGAGCAATGGCGACCGGTGCGCGGCGGTTTGAAAACGTGCACCAGATTGATATACACAGTTATTAGTCCCTTTGGAAATCATATTTGCTGCGGGTACTGTCGGAACATGTTTCTCCTTCGAGTTAGCTGAGGTAGGCGGTATGATAAGACGTAATTTAGCTCTGTATTGGCCTGCGAAGCATCAGATCCACAGCACGGTTGCTTACTATTTTTGCCATGGCCTGGCGTGCAACAGGAGCGCTTGAACATGCCTGACCGGAAAACGTTCATCACGCCTTCCCTTCGACTCGCTCCCTCGAGGACGTTTCCAATGCCAATTCCACTTCCAGGGCCTGCGGCGCCTTGTCGCCTTTTTCGTCCCCCTGCCTTTCGTCCTCTATCTCGGCCTCCTGGTTTCCATACCGCCCGATCTTGTACCACGGTAGGCTGAATAAGCGATCCATGCTCTCCAGGCTCCTTCGCGCCGTCTCGGGCACGGCAAACCACACCCACAACCCGCCGAGGAGGGTCACAGCGGCGAAAAACCAGAAGGTACCCTGCGGCGAGATGCCGCCGTCGGCGACGGGCAGCAGCATATTTGGCACCGCCCGCGAGTTCCCGTACTGGTTGGCAAAGTGAAACGTCATGGCTAGCGAGGTGCAAAACGCCCTGATCCGCAGCGGGAACAACTCGGCTGTGAGAAGGTATTGCACTTGAAAGATGGTTGTGAGTATGACTTTCAATATGCACGCGACGAGACAATATATAGCGATAGGTAGGTACAGAATGTTGGTGCGCAAAGGGATAAACTTACTGCTATTCCACCCCAAAGCCCATCCGAACCCAGAAATATAGATCATCGCCACCGCGCCTCTCGAGGCACCCAGCTGCGGGCCCGTCATGACTCCGGCATCCTCCTGGTGCATGCTGAGTTGGGGCATAGCCGTCAAAAAGCCGGCAACGTAGATCATGGCTACGGCCTGAAACGAGATGCCTAGTAAGAGGGAGCGCTTGCGGCCAATGACGTCGACTAGGAAGAGCGAGCAGATCACGGCGGCGACGAGTTTGACGATGCCAAAGACGGCCGTGACGAGCAGGTTGGTGTTCTTGTCGGCGATACCGAGGAGATGGAAGAGGTCGGGCGCGTACAGAGTGATGGAGCCCGAGCCCGACCACTGCGATAAGATTTGCGCAGCGATTGTCAGCGAGACGCGGTAGAAGTTGCTCGGGTTCATGAAGGCTTCATTGAGAGTCCCGACCCATCCCGTACTCTTGATTGCTTCGGTCTCCTCGCGGTGTGCGGCTGTGATGGCTGTGATTTCGCTGACAACGTATCCATGGTGCGGCGGTAGGTTGCGTAGGCGGGCCATCGTTTTGAGAGCCTGCTCGTGGTTGTCTTTCATAATGAGGTAGCGCGGGGATTCGGACTGGAAAAGGGTGAGGATAAGGATTAAACCAGAAAAGATAATGTGAAGGCTCGTGGGAACGAGCCAGCGAACGGCAGTGGTGTCGCCCAGATTGACTTCGCACCCGTAGTTGGTAAAGTATGCTAGGACAATGCCGATGTAGACGAAGCCCGTGAAGAGACAAGTGCAGAGCCCTCGAATGCCTGCTGGAGTAATCTCGGCGATGTAGACGGGGCCCACGACAGGAGTCTGACCGACTCCGAGGCCTGCGATGAATCTGCCAGCATAGATGGCCCCAAGGTTGCCCTTGGATCCCATGAAGATGGCGATGCCAACAATCCAAAGTGCGCACAACTGTCTAGTAGCCCATATTCTACCTATTTTATCACAGATGAGAAAAGCGCTGTCTTCGGATCAGTTTAGAGGTATCACAATGATCTCGCTAAGGGTGACTGACATGAGAGCGCCCCCCACGGAACCTATCTGAACCATAGCCGAGACATTTGCCTTAATATTGGCCTGTTCGACCTTGGAGTATGAGCTGTATTTGATGGATTGCTGGAAGTGTGTGCTGTTGAAGGCGCCGCTGATGAGACCCTCGTCAACGCCGCGGGCGGCGCCCAGGAGAGAGAAGGAGAAGACGGCGAACCAAAGCCTCCAATTGAAAACCTCTTTGGGTACACCATGGCTCTGCAGCTTGAAGATGTTGATCGGTTTCTTGACCCCACCGGCCATTGTGTTGATGTGTACAAGAAAAATGGGTTAAGGCCCGAGGTAGGGCGATGCGAAAAGAGGAAGAAGACAGTGATTGGTTTTTTGCGAGCAAGAACCGGGGCCGTGGCGAGACATAAAGTGAGAAACGATTTACCGAACTGTCTCGAGCAAAATCTCTGAACGCGGCAACAGATATACAAAACCGTCTCTGCGTCTACATATGCAGATATATGCAACCGCCAAAAACCTATGGATGCACGTAGCTGGTTTTCTGTCGCTCTGCTATGTTGAGGGAGGCGAGGAGGATATATATGTATATAGGAGTGCTCGAAGCTGAGGAGACACGCGGACCCTAGATACAAGGTGAAGCAAGCCCCTTCTTTCAATCCACAATCCCCCTCAACCCGGTGAGCCATTCCGTGCTGGTGGTGCAAGGTAGCCTTGTGGTCTGCACAAATTCTCCAGTTACGGTAATGTAGTGTAGCAGCGGATGTGTCCATCAGCACCTCATTCGGAAGGTGGCTCGGAAAGGTGCTTGTGGTCCATGCCGTCATCTGCCGGCAAACCAACCGATCCATCGGCCGTTCTTCTTTAAACCGGCCAAATGTCCGGGGACCGGGTTGGCGAACTCGGGCAAAGGCAGGAGGGGTTCTACAAGGGCAGAATTGAAAAGACGGTCAAGGAAAGGATGAGCCACGTGCGTGCCTGGATATACGTGCCAAGTGAGAGGTGAAAACGCGGGGATTCCGGGAGGGGGGGGAGGGGGGGCCTGTAACTTCTTTCCCAAGAGAATGAAATGGGAAAAATTTCCCGAAAACTGGTCGATGGGTATCAATCGACACTGAAAGTTCCCAAAAATGGAGAAGCATAGAGAAGGGCAAGGCCGTACGGCGACGCGAAACAGACTTGGAAATTGAGCAGAAACCGCTGCAATGTCGGCCAGATTAAGTGATACAGGATTCTGCCTGCCAGATGTGACGAAATGTCGGATAATTCTCGTTGACCTCTGATCCCTAGGGTAGGGAGTGGTTAGAAGAAGCTTTCGCCAAGGGCAGCCGAACGGGCAAGCTAACGGGAGCTGTACCCTAACCCTTGATTGGGACGCAGGTCAACATTCCGCCCTTGGCTTATAAAGGCAAACTGTCTGTCAACCACCCCACAACCCCCTCCTTCGCTGAACACATGCAGTCTTGCTCCAGAACAAAAACCGTGTCCATATATCATCAGAAATGGCTCAAGAAGCGAGAACAATCACGGTACGACATACAGCCGCCGAGCAGTTTGTTGTTGCCCTCCTCAAGGCATCCGGGGTGTCTCAAAAGAATGCCGAGATCACCGCCCGAGGATTGGTGCAGGCCGACCTCCGGGGAGTCGAGAGCCATGGAATTAACCGCATTCCGTCTTACCTCTCCCGGATTCGGAACGGAGTACTGGACCCAAAGGCCGAGCCAACACTTACGCAGGTGACGCCTGTGGTTGCTCAAGTGAGTCTGGGAGAGATTACCCTACCCTGTTTCTCTGTGACTCAAAAGACGTATGGGGCAGGTGAACGGCAATAATGGCTTCGGCTTCCCAGCTGTCCACCTCGCAATGGAAACAGCCATATCCATGGCGCAGAGCTTTGGCATCGGTATGGTGAGCGTCAAGCACAGCAACCACTTCGGTATGTCGGCCTGGATCGTACGCCAGGCCGTCGACGCGGGCATGATGAGCCTTGTCTTTACCAACTCATCGCCAGCCCTGCCCGTATGGGGCGGAAAGTCCCAGCTGATGGGTGTCTCACCGATCGCTTGCGGAGCACCCGGTGGCGGAAGCTCGATCCCCTTCATCCTGGACATGGCGCCCTCGGTGGCCGCTCGCGGTAAGATTTACAAGGCCATGCGCCGGGGCGAGAAGATTCCCCAAGATTGGGCGCTGGATGCAGAGGGCAAACCGACGGATGACCCTGAAAAGGCTTTGCAAGGCGTCATGTTGCCGATGGGCGGTCCAAAGGGGTCAGCCCTAGCCATCATGATGGACGTCTTCTCCGGCGTCTTGTCTGGCTCTGCGTTTGCGGGGAGTGTCACCGGGCCCTATGACATGTCGAAGCCGGGCGACGTCGGCCATTTCATCGTTGCCATAAAACCCGATTTGTTTATGAGCCTGGACGATTTTAGGCAGCGAATGGACGTCCTCTATCAGCGAGTCGTTGGATCGGATAAGATGGAGGGAGTGGAGAAGATATACTTCCCAGGCGAGATTGAGCAACTGACGGAGGCTAGGCGGCTCAATGATGGGATCCCATTTGTTCAAGGCGAGATTGACGCTTTGAATGCTGAGGCGGAGAAACTGGGGGTTCCGAATATCCAAACAGCTGTCTAGTTTATTTTTCCTAGGGTCTATGCTGGTAGAGCCGATGGTCGCCGGTTGAAGCGCATCTCGGCCCTGCATCCGATGACGTTCAAACGGCTAGCCATGGCAGGCCGACCAGGTTGATCGGCGGTGGTGTTACCATCTAAACGGGCTTCCGGTATGGAACGTGACGGAGTACCTGGTAGGTAACGAGCCAGTTTCAGCATTTGGCCGAAGAGCAAGTGCAAGCTTGAGAGAGGAACCGGTGTTAGTGAAAGCAGGACCCACAATTATTCCCAGTCGAATTGAAAGCAGCCCTGGCTGGGCATCTCTGGTCAGCGGGATGGCCTGGCCCCACCAAAGCAAGATGGCTGCCAGCAGTGTGAAAAGAATCCAGCTTCCGCTGTCAAACCTCATACCATGGCAGCGAGCCGAAAATCGCGAGCCTCGGGCCCCCCACCGCCATCGGCAACTCTTGTGCTCGACAATGGAGCTGACACAATCAAGGCTGGTATCGTGACCGGCGACGTCACTGATGCGCCTCGAATCGTCCCCAATTGCATCGCGCGAGACCGTCACAAGAAGACTTATGTCGGCTCCGAGCTAGAAAAGTGCAGGGATTTCGGCGAGATAGCATTCCGGCGGCCAGTAGAAAAGGGGTTTATCCTAAATTGGGAGGCGCAAAGGGAGATATGGGACCGCGAGTTCTTTGACGACAAGGCGCCCCAGCGCTGCGACCCTTCCGACACCCGGCTGGTCCTCGCCGAGCAGCCAAATGGCCTCCCTGCACTTCAGACAAATTGCGACCAGATGGTCTTTGAGGAGTTTGGATTTTCCAGCTATTATCGTGGCATTGGTTCGTTCTCCTCGCCGCCTTGCTCCCCTCCCTACCTTGCCTCTCTCGCTGACAATGCCCCGCGTTTTCAGGTCCGGCATTTAACGCGTACCAAGACGTTCAAGCCATCTTCCATACGCCGAGGACACCAGAGACACCGATCGACGTACCAGCCGAAGTTCTTCTCGTGATCGACTCTGGGTATTCGCACACGACCGTCACTCCCATCGTGCAGGGCAGACCGTTGCAGCAAGCCATCCGGAGGCTGGATGTCGGCGGGAAGCTGATGACCAATTATCTTACCCGGTTGCTCTCTGTTCGCCATTTCGACATGCGGAACGAAACCTTTGTCGTGAATGAGATGAAGGAGTCGGTGTGTTACGTTTCCCTCGACTTCAAAGGTGATCTCGAGAAAACGTGGAAGGGAACACGCGGGGAGCGGCGAGAGGACTATCTGAGCGGTGCCGGTATCGCAAAGGACTATGTCCTGCCGGATTCGCACACTACCTTCCATGGAGTGGTCCGAGACTACGAGCCGGGGGCTTCCTCCCGCGCCCGCAAGGCGGCGGTATCGGCTGAGGATGTCCTGACATTGCGTAACGAGCGCTTCGTGGTTCCTGAGTTGCTGTTCAACCCCTCCGACATTGGAATGCGGCAACCTGGGTTGGCCGACATGGTGATGCAGTCCCTGTCAGTGCTGCCTATCGGCTTGTGGCCTGGGCTGCTCGCCAACATCGTGGTGATTGGGGGGAACGCCAGGTTCGAAAACTTCATTCAACGGCTGCAGATGGAATTACTGGAGCGCGTACCGGATGAGTGCGTCGTGAGAGTGGCGCGCCCCGAGAACCCCGTCATCAGTACCTGGCTGGGGGCGGCCAACTTTGCTCGACACCAACATGTCGAGCGGCTAGCCGTAACTAAGCAGGAGTACGAGGAGCATGGAGCTGGATGGGTTGCCCGAAAGTTCGCTGCGGGGCTTGGCGTGGACACCTGAAGCAGCTTTGCAAAGCACAAAACTAGCGGGAAATTTGGCTCTCATGAGCTGACGGACGACTGCTGGCCGAGATATACAGCTCTTGTCTCCTTCACCCAGAGAAGAACAACTACCATACCGTACCTGGTTGGTACGTACAAAAGTTTGAGAGCGCGCGACTCCCTTATTGGGCAACTTGGAGATCCACCGCCTGACCGGACGATTATCGACTGAAAATGCCAGTCCGGTGAAAGGGCTTGACAGATGGTTGGTGCAGCTGAACGGCATTCTGACATCTGCCGCCTTCAAGGCACTATATTTATTCGCTGACACAGATCCACGAGCCGACGTCGCCGTCAATTGCCCTCCCGTACGGGCAATGGTTCCACCCAAATACAGATGCGGAGTGACCGCCCATTCTGTTCTTAATGGCAGCCTCGGGCCTGCAATGATACGAGTGCTGCGGGTGTGTAACACATCCAACCTCTGTCGAAGTCTGTTCAAGTGGTGCTGCGCTCTGTGCTCAATCAACACTGTCGCATGTCAGGTACGGATGTCTAGCGCCTAAGTACCTTCATAGATATCTTAAGTTTTTGGACTGACGGAAGGGCTTTACTGCCTCGCCAACCCATGCAACGTAAAACAGTCTTAGATGGCTTCTGTGAAGTACATAAATGTAATTATAGTAACAGTCTTCTCAATATCTTTCTGACAGAACCTTCGACACATAAAAATGAACACCGCTTTTGATAACTGTTGAGCCCTCCATGGCATCTACCCCTCCAGACTTATCGTGCAATCCATCCGAGACAGAGACTTGCCAGACGGTCCTCTTTCAACCCAAAGCCCGAGAGGAAGCTTCCGGCGCTGAGAACAATCACGTGGGGTTTCAGCCCAACTTCGCCAGATACTGTAAATGGTTAGTCAAAGATTGGGTGTAAAGAGCCACTAGCCGAATACGGCAGTTACAGAATTTATCTCTGCTGCGCTCATCGCTTAACATGCACTTTAACGTGCAAACCTGACAAAAAAAAAAGCAGTACACCGCATTCGCATCTTCAGAAGGGACATCTCTCCCATCCACAAGGTCATCATCGCGAGCACGCCTTCTCTCGATAGAGAAGTTGAAGATGGCATACAACTCGAGGTACCCTCCAAGGGGGGACAATCGGCCGCCGCCGCGCGATTACCGCAATGGCCGCGACTCGAGACATCGAAACGGCTCGCCGCCCAGGGACTCGTATCGGCCGCCTTCATATGCGGGACGAAACGATCGCGAATTCGATACGCGCTGGTCTCGTGAAGGAGCATCATCTTCTAACTACCGTGGTTCCTCCGGCGCAGACAACTACCGGCTGCCGCAAGGCGATTTTACCTTCCGCGTCGACAAGCCCTCCGGTGTCCAAGACTCTGACACATATCGCCCACAGGGCAACCGGAAAGGCCGCCATGATGGACATGGGCCTCAGTCGCCCGGCGGCGACTCGCGCCCTGCGAAGAGAAGTCGCGGCCAGCACGACCGCTCCTTCAAGGGTACAAATGGCGCCCCGCCGTTTCGCGACAATCGTCATGGTCGAGGCTACGGGGGCCGGCCGTGGCGACCTTTTATCGCCGCAGAACGCGAACTGCTCAAGGCTGACCATAATTCCAGCACTGAAGTTGCATTCTATAACACTTCTGGCGGTGTAACATACAGACCTCTCGACGAGTTGTCGGATAGTGACGAGGCAGAGATGGACATCTCAGGAGACGAGGCTGGGGCGGCCGAGGAACCGTCGAGCAAGCGCGCGCGTCTTGCTGTTGAACAAACAACATCGGATAGCAACACGCCAAAGTGGTCCAACCCCGACCCTTACACGGCCCTTCCCCCCGAGACCGCGACACAAGGGAAGAAGACGGATGTCGTGAAGATGATTCGCAAATCGCGCGTTCAGGAGAAGGAAGTCAGGACTGCTCTTCCTTCCCAGTCTGCTGATTTCATATCTTTTGACTCTGACAGCGATAATGCCGACGATGATGCCGACGACCAGGAGCAAAATACCCCGGCACGAGGTGTTCTCAAGATTGCACCAGAACAACCGAACCTTCAATTGCCTCCAAAACCGGTGGTTTCGAAGCTGGGAACAGCCCCTCTGCTTCTCCCGGATCCCATATCATCCGCTCTGGGGAGCCGGAAACGAACTCATGATGACGAGATTAAGATGCCGCACACCAGACTCAAAAAGGCTACTAAGATGCCCTCTGGAGGTGGGATCACAAAAGAGTGGCTTCCCGACCCTGAGCTAGACTCAATTCCATGGATGGAGGCAGATCACTCTCAGTCTGCCAATATGGCTATTTGGTATGCTCGATCTGCGCTTTCTCTCGCTAACGAGGCTGCTGGCTGACCGCGATCATCTAGGTTGCACAAGGAGGTGGTTGATTTCTACGACTACATCAAGCCTAGAGATTTTGAGGAGCGACTGCGCAATGAACTGGTTCAAGATTTGAAGCAGTTCTGCCGCAGGGTGTTCAGGGACGCCGAGGTGTACCCCTTTGGTTCTTTCCCTTCAGGCCTCTACCTGCCCACGGCAGATATGGACATGGCTTTCATGTCCGATGCGTATCTTCGCGGTGGTTATGCCAAGTACCATACCAAAACCTTTCTCTATCGTTTTAGGGGACAGTTGGTGAATCACAAGGTGGCCTGGGAGGACGAGATTGAGCTTATCATCCATGCCAAGGTGCCGCTTGTCAAGTTTATTGAGCATAAAACGGGCTTGAAAGTCGATGTCTCATTTGAGAACAACACTGGAGTGAACGCCATCAACACGTTCATGGCCTGGAGGGAGCAGTACCCCGGCATGCCAGCGTTGGTCACGTTGATCAAGCACTTCCTACTCATGCGTGGTCTCAACGAGCCCGTTAACGGAGGTATCGGAGGTTTCTCGGTCATCTGCCTGGTGGTGAGTATGCTGCAGATGATGCCTGAAGTGCAAAGCGGCAACTTGGACACGAGACATCACCTTGGCCAGCTTCTCCTCCACTTTTTTGATTTGTATGGCAACAAGTTCAACTATGAAACGGTCGCTATCAGCTTGAACCCGCCTCGCTGGATCCCAAAGGTCAGTCGCCAATCTCGGCACACTCTTTTGGTGTTTGCATGCTGACCGTATCTCTTGGGCCGCGATAGCATCAAGTGACGGATTTTGCCTACAAAAACCACGACAGGCTATCCATCATTGATCCAAACAATCCGGCAAACGACATTGCTGGCGGATCTAGCAACACGCGGACCATCCTAGCTCACTTCGCACATGCGCACCAAGAACTCACAAAGCGCATGGCCCAGCTGGCACAAGATCCGAACAAGGCGGGTCAAAGTATCTTGCAGGTCATTATGGCCGGAAACTATTCCAGCTTCGAGAACCAGCGCAAGTATCTTGAGCTGCTGTCAAAGGAGGGCCACCGGCCGATTGAGAACCAGGGCAGCCGACAGGCGGAGCGTGACCGTGATCATGGCAACCGAGCCAAGAGAATCCAGCCAGCACCTCAAAGGCCTTTCCAGAGCAGGAATGGCGGAAGTCGCAGGAGGAGATAAAAAAGGGCAGCTTATCCCTTCTTTAGCACACGCCACACCGACGGCAACACGATGATGTTACGAGTTTCGACGAACGGCATACGGACTATCGGCGGCGTTATGGCTTGCGAGTGTGGACTTGAGGAATTCCGTGCGGTTCAGCGGCGACTCAGCAGAGAGGTTCCGGGGCCGGCGACATGGAGTTGAGGCCCTAGATGCATGGCGATACCCCATCTACTACTTTTCTGGTTCATCTTCTGGCATCTTTACTCCCATTTTGGGCTAGACACCTGGGAGTGTCATAGCGGCTGGCATTTATGCCAGACCGCCGTCCATTACTTCATGTCCACCCGGTTTCATACTTACCTGGTCTTGTAGTATAGAGCGATGGCGGTCAGCCCGGCACTCTCATGTCGACGTTGCCGCCATCCGGAAGCACAGCGTTTCCGAGTTTCACGTTTACCGAAGATGGGCCTCATTCCATAGGCCAAGTTGGCTGTTCAATCGACCATTCTTCATTCTCTTTGTCTTGACCAGATTGTAAACTAATGGTTGCAGGCGGACTCGGTTCGCTGACGAGGCGGGATGTTGACCCGATGGTCACCACTACTGACTTTTTTTTCTCTGTACAGATTGACGAAGGCTGGTTACGCATGCTCACCCTGGGCTACGGAAAACAGGTCTCATAGTTGTGTCCATTCCTGGTTCCAGCTAGAGCACGCTAACGAGCCCATTCCCCCATCCTTTTCTCGCTGCATGCTGGGCTACATGTTCGGCTGCGGAGAGGATTGGCCTGCCTGTCGTACGAAGTACTCGTAAGTGTCAAGGCGACATCGACAATGTGATCTCGTTTCGCCGCGCTGGCGATGGCGGGCTCACGGTTTCTTTCGCGACTTGACTTTAGGTGGATTTGCAGAATCGCCTTTCCTCCAGACAGGCATTTTAACGAAAAAAGCTCAAGGCGAAGAAAAAAAAAATCGCCGGATTTGAGCAGCAATTCTGAATTATCTTATTGTACGCTCCGTACACTAAACTGGTGACTGAAGACTGAACACAATTTCTTTGGTGTGTCTACTCGTCCATCCCAGGTTTCATTGTGTTCATGGTTTCGAGCTCAAGCTTCAATGTCAGAAACAGAAGCAGCAGCAGCAGTAGTTTGGCGTCCCCTCCCCCCTCCCCCCCCCTGCGCCCCGCAAAATTAGGTACTGTACGAAGGTAGGGGCCTGAAATAACAGCAGTGGGTCTGGTACCAACCATGGGT
>MU857838.1:0-22122 GCA_033296725.1 Corynascus novoguineensis | reverse complement strand
CCCAACAACCAAGGTCCGTTGAATGCAGCCATCAGGGCAGCTTCGTTCCGACAATACCCTGCCACGCCCACATAAACTGGTCTACAGAACTTGCTCGGCTTGAGGTCTGTCAAGGACATAAAGCAATCAATGACATGAAAGACGCTCGCAAATCCTTTGTATGATTCGGTTAGGAGGGAATGTGCCACGAGAATCAGCCTGTAATTCTTCGAAAGTATCTACGCAATCCAACGCCCATGCCATGAGATCTTGGTATATTTACGCGAATCCAGCAAATGACCACCCCAACCGCCGACCCAAGAAAAAAAAAAAAAAAAAGAGCATAGCCCACCGACTACAAAATTTCACTTATCCTCTTTTCTACCCTCGGCTCCGACCAGTTCTCGCTACTGCAGTAACTCCTCGACTTGTTGAACCCCTCCTCCAGGCTATGGCTTTCGCCAGGGACAGGTCCAGGCTCCGGCCGCTGCTCCTCAATCTCGACGTGTCCGTCATCTTCCTCCAGTACCTCCTCCGAGATCATCTTGGGATTGAACGCAAACGCGCCCCGGGGTACGAATGTCGACGCCAGCATGAGCGCCGAAATAACCGTCATTTGCACGCCGGCCGTGAATACCAGCCCGTCCCGAACCTCCCCGCCGTCGCCGTCTCCAGCGCCCCCGGTTCGGTTATACACCCCGTCCAGGTACCTCCCAAGCAGGGTTCCAGCGACTGCGTAGGTGGTGATGTAGAAGGAGTAGAGAAATGCCATGACAGCGCCGAGAGCCGAGACGTTCTTGTTCTGCGACTCGATGCGGGCGAGGGACGCTTGGATGTACGCAGCAAGGGAGACATCGCCCGAGGCCCAGCCATACGAAATGGGCGCAAAGGTGGCAGCGGCAATCCACGCCTGACCGACTTGTCCTCGCGGCGGGTGCCAGAATGGCACGTACCAGACGACTAACAACATCAGCGCGTCCAGGCGCAGCCATGGCATGGGCGTCTGCACGGCGTTGGTGAAGAGTAGGACCGAAAAGGCACCCATCAGCTCGCCCAGGTTCGACCCGCCCACGATGATCTGCGCCCAGGCCGAGTTTCCCATGTAGCGTTGGGCAATCTGGGGCGCAATGTTGTTCTCGAGGAATCGGTGGGCGTAGAGAGCGACCGAATAGCCCGGCACGAGCCAGACGAACTTGCGCGAAGTGAAGAGGATCTTGGCGCCAACCCAGATAGACTCGCCAAAGAGGTACAGCCCGTTCAGGGCCGCCTTAAAGTAGGACGGTTTCTCGACGGCCTGGAGACTCGCGGGCCGGCGACGGAAGCCCAATTCGCTGATGAAAAACCAGGCGACCGCGCTGATGAGGAAGCAGGCGGGCGTCACGATGAAGGCCATGTTGTTGCCGAGGTGGGGGATGATGACAAGCCCCGTCGTGAATGCGCCGGCTGTGCCTGATATCTCGTAAAATATGTGAACTAAGGAATCCAGCTTCTTCAGTTTTTGAACATTCCCGCCGACGATGTCGCGTGGAATGACCCTTCGGATAAGTTCCACCATGCCGTACACGATGCCGCACACACAGTACACCGGAATCATGACGTCTGTGTTGTACCTGAGAGTCTCAATAGTCAGAATTTGCTCGTAGGGATCGACCATGACTGTACTGACTTTCCGTAGTAGGCATAGACGGGTTGGTCGGTGCGAGAAGTTGCGGGCATGAAGCTACCACCTGTTGCCGCGTCGATGACGAGCAATAAAGCCGAACAGAATCCAAAAATTAGAATGGCGCAGGCGAGCACATTCTTGGTAGGATACCTTTTCACCTGAGACACTTTGTCAGGACCACGTTCCTAGATTCATGTGTAAAGAGACAGTCCGTACCAAAGGACCAATGAGAATGGAGCCGATACATTGGCAGGCCTGGTTGAGCCCGGTGAGCAGGCCGACGCGCTCAAAGGTCCGGCTAGGTGTTCCGTTGCTGATGGCTTCGTGATCGTATCTGTTGGTGGCAAGGGCGATAACCGACCCGTTGAACGCTTCAAGACCGAACTTGTACACCATAATCCCCGCGATGTACATGGCGATGTTACGGCGCTCTAGGGGTGTGAACGACCGCAGGCTCTCCACCAAGTCGGTGAAGTGTCCCATGATGATGCCGATACCGCGTTAGACCCGTCGCGAACGGTTGACTGATCAGACAACCGGTTCAAGGGTTTGGAATGAGTGTGGGGTGCTGCGTGCGATATACATACACATCAAGCCCTGCCGCACGTGTGTTTCTGACCCATTGCTATGGTCCCTCAAGTTTTAGAGGCGTTAACCGAAATTTTTGACTCGGTGAGCGCATCCGTGGGTCCCCCGGGGAGCCAAGCGGCAACGAAGGGGAATCATGTCTTACTGCGTACAAGGCCCCATGCCAGCCGTGCCGCCGTGGGGGTGCGCCTCTGACCCATGCTGGCGATTCGGCTGCTTGCCGTGCCAGCCGGTCCTGAGCTGATCGCTAGGATTGTCAAGTTTGGGTGGAGTGCTGGTCTTCTAAACGATTGCATGTTGGAGGTGAGTGACCCCCGTCCCAGAGGTTTTCGAAGAGCTCATAAATGCCCGGAAGGTCGTGGAGTTATCATGAGTGTCCAATTTCTTCAAGTCGACAGATTCCGGTGGTTCGATAATACATCGAGACGACCATGGCTCGCAGCTGCTGTGCCATTCACATAGCAATGCAGGTTCTCGACGTCACATTCTTTAGACGATGTTAGAGAGCCAGGGGCTTGCTCCTCGAGAGCCAGAGAATCGTGCACGTGGTCTTGGCATCAAATGCTGTGTGAAACCTCGACCGACATTGTCGCACCTTGTTGGCCCATCACAACGGACGGCTATTGGAGCTGAAGGACGGCAGATGCACGGTTCTGGCGCGCTGATTCGAGCAACGCGTCCACTCTTTGCAAGTCCACTGAAATGCTCCAAGGCCCAATCCGAATTTTGCTCAAGTGGGTAGTGGCTCGGTGCCGGAACTGTTTGATTTTGGTGCTTTTCCGAGAGTGACACGAGGTATATGCACCCAATCTCAACCCCCAGAACGACAAGGTCCAGGATACCAAACTGACAAGAACCTGAACTGTTCACGTTCTCAAATGAACTCGAACTCTGAATTGGAGGTTGGCGAGAAAGAGTTTGAGCCCAGAGGAAGCAACAGGCGGGTACATGGCTCGTGCGCAATCTCCGGTTTGGACCGAACAGTTCGCGGCGAATGAGGGAGGTGCAAGTGAGCACGACTGCCTGAGTTGGTCTTGGCGCCGCTGAAGAACAACCCGATTCGCCCTGATCCATCGACCGAGACCCCCCACCGTGGACCTTCTGCTTCTTGTAGCGCTCGTCTGATATCGCCCCCGTACCGTCGTTCTTTCTTGGACCACTGATGCAATGCACACGCACGCCACGCCGCAAGAACAGGGTCCAAAGATTCCCGTCCAACTTCCACGATGCCGCTAGTATTCCAACACTGCATGAGCAGACGAGACACCTTGCATCACGGGACGCAGCGTTCCAGTGCCTTGGGTCTTGGTACCTTTCAAGATTCCATCGGTACCAACAAAACTTAACTGACTCAGCCGAACGACACCCATTTCCCACTACTCCTGTTCCCAGCAGTGTCCAGTGCACTGCCTGCTTCCGTCAAGGTCCAATGTGACCATACTCGCCATTTCTTCGCTTCTGTCTTCCCGCCAGTCGCGCATCTGCTGATATATTCCAACCGGACCCTCTGTTCGTCTTGACTGCAGCATCGACACAACAAGCGAGTTGACATCGGTGCCCGTATCTGCGACGTAGGTCTGATCCGGCAATGGCAGACGCCGAAGACCTACTCATCCGACCCCTGAGGGATGTCGTCTCGATGGGAAACGCCGCCGTTACGAACGCAACCCTTGTCCCTCCCCAGAACTCCGGGTCGGCCCACGATGTCGATCCCATGACCAGGGCCGCATATGCCTTGGTTCGAGAAGGCCAACGTGCGTTGAATAAGGTGCAGCTCGTGTGGCAAGACCAAGTGAACAAGTATGGCGATAGCTTCCGAGAGATTATGGTGCAGCAAGGTAAGACAACTCGCAAGTGTTATTACCTTATCAGTACTTACCTCCTGATACCAACCTCTTCCTCCTAGCTTCCATCGAAAAGAGGCGTCTGCACCTCGAGGATCTCTTATGGGATTTCCATGACTTCACCCAGCCAGAGGAGTTTGATCAGACGAAATATGTAGCCTTACAGGCAGCGACCAAAGCACTCGCCCTTGATATCGTCGAGACCGCAAAGCGGTTAAGACTCGAGACAACGGCACCTCCTTTGCCGCATGGCGGGTTTCCTCCACTACCTCCGCTCCCAAGTCGGCCAGGGTCTTCTCGCCCGCTATCCGCCCAGTCTGCCCGTCTAAGAGCTCTGTCGAAGACGAGTACGGTCCGAAATGAGACTTTTAGGCATGTCCGTCCTGAACCGAGCGAGCCTGTGTCGCAAATTTTAGAATCCGCCTCATCCTCGTCGACTCCCTTGGACGGTGAACATACGCAGACCTCTGCAGCAAAGCAACCTGCTCTGAGCCAATCTGTTCATGCACATTCATCCTCTCAGACGAACCGGCACAACGCTCTTACACCTCCCGCTTCACCTAGCATTGGCCCGGCAGAACAACGGCTCGAGAATCTCACACTCGGGACCCCGTTCCGGACGAGGAGATTTTACTCCGCCCCAAGTCCAAGCACCACGGACACTAGGACATCTGTCATATCAAACAACAGCATATCATCGTCGGCCAGATCTTATAGTTTGGACTCGGTAGTTAACTCTGATGATGTCAATGGATCGGACCATGCAGTTTCGAGTGGAGCGAGAGCCGCTGCGTCAGCGCGTGTATCAACAAATAGCAGCACAGGGTCCAATAGGATTGGATTCGATGACCTGCTGAAGGAATCTGGTTATCACAGTGACTGGCGCAAGTCAAGGCCGGCAAGCCCCCGCATCCCTGACCACGCAATCCGCGAAGACAGCACGTATTACAAAATGAAAGGGCTCTGCAAGGGTGCCACCAAGTTCAGGAAAGACGGGCATTGGGGTAGCATCAAACTCACTACCCAGTGCGACTATGGCGTTGTCAGTGCAGGGGCTGGTGCGGGCGACATGTTGAGGGCGTCGGACGGCATCACGGTTCCTTTTCAGTACGAAACAACCATGGTTGGGGCGTGCGGTGACTGCGGATATGCTCATGATTTAGACGATGTCGAGCTAGATAAGACTAACAAGCGTAAGTGCAACCGTCTGTATGTTTCGCCGATAGTATCTAATCACCTACCAGCTGAAGCTGTCCGCACCTCCGAATTCGGGGTCCGGTACCGCCTGCGATTGCTCTTCAAATCCCATCTTAGGCAAGGGAGTAACACAGAGGTTTACTACGCTTGCCTATGGTGCGTGCAAGCGGGCACTCTTACTCGAGAGGGAGACGCTACAGTGTTCCGGTCGCCAGGAAACCTCCTACGCCACATCGCACGCCACCCCCAACCGCTCACCTCGATAGCAGGCGTTTCGGTATCTTACGGTCAGCTTCCAGAGTCCTCCCCCCTCGACTTCGATCTGCACCTTCCTGAGTCTCCAACCCCCGTGCCCATGCCGGAGAACGTGGCTAGGCTGCCGACGGCAATCGCGGTAAAGGATCACTACCGACGCCCCGGGCGTGGGAAGCTGGACAAACCACCGAAATATGAAGCGGACATGCTGGAGTTCATGGAAGGCGCCCTCATTGTCGGCGTCATATTTCCAGAAAAGTGGGGAGGCAAGTATTGCCTAGGGAGGCACGACGGCGAGTTCGGGGCTTTCCCGGCAAAGGCAATTGAGCTGCGGCCTCCGCAGGAGACAGAGATACCAGTGGGTGGCGAAAGTGGCATGAGCGTGGTGACGAGGTGGAAGTGGCAACCGCCGGAGACGCCAGGCGCGCCATGGCTTTCATTTGGCAAGGGGGAGGTCATCACCAACGTGCAGTGCCTTTACGCGGATTACTGGTGTTGGTCGGGCACAAACAGCAAAGGAAAGACAGGCGTGTTCCCCCAATCCTACATCGACTTGCAAACCCTGCGAGGGCAAACGACCACTGCGGGTAGGAAGCAAAGCAGGGGAAGAAGCTTCTTCGGATCTCGATTTAAGGGAGATGGCACATAAGAGAGTGATGCCGGTCATCAAAACTCGAAGGGTGCCGTCAATCTTAAAAGTGATACCCTAAGGACTTGTGTACAGGATATTCAACAGAAGAACGCAAATGAACTCGTTGGCCCCAGTACATTCCTGCGCGACAGGCGACTTAGATTCGCCCAACCCCAACCTAGGCCTTCCATTCCGAGAGGAGACCGTCTAGCAATTCATGTCGACCGGCCGCATAGTCGAACGTCGGATAGCTTTCCTTGGCCCCGGAAGCCTTGACATCTGCAAAAGCCTCGTACAGCGCCCCGATACTTCTAGCTGTGTAGGGCAGCTCCTTTGCCCAATCTTCCCACTGCCACTCCACCTTTTCCACGTTATTCGTGTGATGGTCGTGGACTTCGAAGAAGGACGGGATGCTGTCGTGGCCGACTTGGAGGAAAGTGAAATCCGGAGACACGATTCTTATCTCACCTTTCTCGCCTGCGATCGACCAGGAGAGAACCGGCTCCCCGGGAAACGACTGACCGCGACGGAAGCGGTAATGCAGTGTGGCATTGCGCTGGGTAATTTTAGACTCGTTCCACTTCCCAGAAAGGTGAATCAGATCCGGTACAGAGGACGGCACGGTCCCAACAGCCTTGCCCGTTGCGTCAACGAGCTTGAACTCTGGACGCTGCAAGTGGAAGTCTCCTTTAGCTGAGGCGAGCTCGCCAAGGACGGCCAGGACCATGTCAAAAACTGCACCCGAGTCAGCATCCCGGTCACCCAGTCGAGCGGACAGCAAACTCACCATGCGCGAACCCGATGGTATAGATATTCCCGCCAACCTCGCGCTGGGCAAAGTACGCTAGACCCTCAGGGGCGCTAACACGGTCATTGAGCCCCCCAAACACTCTAAGCTCAGAACTGAGCACCTTGCCAATCCGCCCGCTCTCCAAGACCTCCCTCAACTTGGCCACCACGGGCGCCTTGACGCCCTGCAGCCCAACGACGGTCCGCGCGCCCGAGGCCGCGGCGGCGTCGGCCAGCTCCCGCGCGCGCCGCCCGTTCTGCGCCAGGGGCCACTCAACGAAGGCGTCCTTACCCGCGCGCACACTGTCAATCACGGTCTCGTAGTGCTTGTCGACGCGAGTCACACACACAACGAGGTCGATCTCCTTGTCGGCGGCGAGCTCGGCCGGGTTGCCATACGTGCGCGTGGTGTTGGGGTCCAGGTCGTAGGCGGCGACGGCGGCGCGCGCCGCATCAGCCGACGAGTTGAGCAGCGCCACCACCTGGTACTTTTCCCGCCCACGCGGCGAAAGCAGGTAGGGCAAGTGGGCGCGCGAGGCCCAGGCCGTCTTGGCGCTGGCTGAGAGGCCAATGATACCGACGCGGATGGGAGGAGCCATATTGTCTCTTTTTCTTTTCTCGTTGATTGGACTGTGGTGTCAGGTGAGGTGTGCGCTTGTGTATTTGTCTATTCAGTTCTGTGAGCAAGTACTGTCCCGAAAAGTGATGCTTTAGAAAGGTGGAACGTTGGTCAAGACTCGACCACAGTTAAATAGAGACTCTGCTGGTGGGCCATAACTACCTCGCATCGGTTGTAACATGTTCCTCGCATCGCCGAATTATAAATCAGGTCTTAGTTGGATCGCGGATAACAGGGTATCTTGGTGGTCTAGTCGGATATTAGTGCATTTGTCATCATGTCTGATGGTCACGCCATGGCCCTGAAACCGATGAATGTGAATGAGATGGCAGATGGCATAAGCCTTCCAAAATCTCCAAGGCAAGGCTGCATGACTTGTTCCTCCAGCGCTTCTATCGCTACGATTAAGTTACTTACTGCACCAGTCCTGGACTAAAGGATCAATACAACAGCCAATGAGGTTTGTGTCAGAACCAGCGTAGAATACGATGTCAACGATAATTGAGGAACGATTGATTGAAGGTGCTTTTTGGTTGATGATTGCATTGTTCGTGTTGCTCTCTCTACCGTTGAACTGATGATTAAAATTTGGATGTGGTTGATGCTCCATATTTCCCAACTCTAGTGGGTCCTGCTTGGCACCCACGTTCTAACAGTTTGTCACCAATGCTCACTCCGGCGCCAATCCGGGTCATGTACCGACATGATCGCTTTGATTTCTCTAGTCGTTTTTTTTTTCTTTTTTTTTTTTCTCTTTTTTTGCGAAATATACCATACAAGCACTACGCGGGCTGGGCGAGGTGGATGAATGCTTGTTGTCGTTAATGTCAGTAGTGTTCCTCCCAGCGACCACCGCCTCCAGGGATTCACATCCTATACAGGGGTAGACAATGCTAATCCACAGGAACGTTACTCATCAATCCGGCACTCAAGAATCATGAACTCTTTGCGATGGTCCTTTTAATGAGCGTTGGGCTTGTAGCCGGGTTGAACGCAACGCGTTTCGAATTGTGCATGAGGAGTGACTTTTCAGAGACATAATTAGTGGCGGTACGAGGTCCAACAGGTTTGAAATATTTTGGCAGGTTATCCTGCCCAGACCGTCGTCTCTCTCTGCTATTCGGTTAATTGGCCCTTTATTTGCGGCCTGACTATCTGCCCCGTGTCTCTTCTCATGTCGACCTTTCCTGGTCCTTCAGAATGGTCTGTCTCCTGAACTTCACGATTGCGCATCAATACTGGATAAATACATTATGGCGCTGGGAGCTGAACTGAAGATAGAGCTCCAGGAGGACATCGCAATCACATTTCATGACGCTTCTCTGATCTTGAAACGATACCATAACATAGAAACAACGCTAGGCCAATGGTTCCCGCCGGAAGGTTTAACAAAAAAAAAATCCTAGTGCACCTGGCTTGCTTCATCATGGTTTCTCAAAAGCCTCCCTCAAATGGCCACAACACTCGCGATACAGATCCTCGCTGAACTCGGCCGGTTTCGTCGGATCTGGTGACTTGTCCCAAGCGTGCGGGACGCCCTCAATCATTTTGTACCGCACATCCTTGCCGATGGGGGGCTCTCGTAGGCGCCGGGCCAGGGCCTCCCCCTCCTGCATCAGCATGTCGTGCTCGCAAGTGAAGAAGATGACCATGTCCGGGATGGCGTTGGTAAGCTGTTCGTCGGTAGCCTGGCTAGGCGAGAGGTACGATGTGGCCAGCTGCAGCTCCGGGGGGTGCAGGTAGCTGGCGTCAAAGAGGGATGTCAGCGTTTCGGGGATTGTCTGGTCCGGCCGAATTGAGGCTGCGCGTTTAGCCGCGCGCGGCTCAGTGTAATCGGTGATGGGGTACCAGGTAGCCACGGCGCGGATATGGTGATCTGGTATTTGTTCGCCGGATCTTCGCAGAGTCTCGAGGTGATCTGCTAGGCGAAGGGTGCATGTGATGGCGAGGTTGGCGCCGGCGGAGAAGCCGGAGGTGGCCAGTTTGGAGGGATCAATGTGCAGGTCTGGCCCCGAGCGGATCAAGTAGAGTAGGGCGTCGGCCGCATCTTCGACCGCCACCGGGAAGGGGTGCTCCGGGCTGAGCCGGTAGTCGACACTGACAAAAACGGCGTTGCACTCTTGGAGAACGAAACGAGCGAAGCGCGCATCATCGGTAGCGTTGCCTATCGTGAAGCCACCGCCGTGGAAGTTGACGACGGCTGGGAATTTGGCCCCTGTTTTTACTGCGGCTTTGTATCCTTCCGGGGTGTAGAACTGTAGTGTAAACTCGCCTTTTGTTTCCGATATTGTCGAGCGTATGGTTCTGCTGAAGCAAGGATTGGGAGGTCGCTCTGGGGCCAAAAAGTGTAGTGTCATGCCGACATACTGAAGCGCTCTCCACCACGCTGCCGATGCACGAAGCCAAAACCGGGACGGGGCCTGGCCGATAGCGTCCCGGGCGGTATGAAGCCGCCTTGTGCGTGCATTGACAGAGCCGAGAGCGCCTGCCTGCTGTTCGGGGGAGGCAAGGTTGACAACGGGAATACCGTCGACTGTTGCTCTCAGATTAGGCATCTTGCGGCGTGGCCAGGGCCAGCAAAAGCACGCTCCCATATCACGGCGGTGGTAACCTGTATCGGCGTCGTTTCAGTGCGGGTGCATTTCAAAAAAGAACTCGGACACTCTGAATCGCGCATTGGAGAATACGACGTGTCGTCCAATTATTGTGAAAGTCAAGGCTTTCCAGCGAATCGCGACTTTGACATTGGCCGCGACGAGCAAGCTGATGTCATTTTCCCCTGCATGCAGCAAGGAAACCCTTAGGTTGAAGTTAAATCCCGGTCAGCTGTGACTGCTGAGGCGAGCGTGGTGGCATGACCAAGCGCCCCGAACGCGGGGCATGCGGATAACGGGGTCTTGGCAGGTGGTCGGCAGTCGGAATTTTTGGCCCGAGTTCTTCACCTTCGGGGGCTTGACGTCATGGATATGACGTAGAGGTCAGTGCCTTTGCGAAAACAAGCACACATAACGTGTAGCCAAACAACGCCAGAGAGTCATGACAAATTGGCGGCAAACCATGGCCAGGCCATCGTTCCATTGTCCAATCATAACACCATGCAGGAGCTCGTAGCACAGCAGTCCGCGGCCCAACACATGGCCGTGCATGCCGTGTCCTGACCTGCCCCTGCCTTCCCCGGGGCCCCAGGGCAAGGTCCTCACAATGGTGCAAGTTCTGTTCTGAGTCTGCCCACTTTGTTCCAGCTATTTCTGGTAACATCTCCCGGGCCAGAACGTCCGAATGTGCCTCGTTATGTAGTAAAAGTGTGGTATCTTATGCAACAAGTGCATGCATGCGCAACTGTTTTCTCTTTCATAGACCTGCCAGGAAAACTTGGCTCTTCTCACAAGTTCCATGTACATTTATTCTCGTCGATTTCTCGCTCCTCCATCCTGAAACCCCCCCTATAACTCGCCTCTCGTCCATTGGTTAGTTACCACTGCAGCAAACCAAGGCCTTTTGTTCTTTGAAATTGACGTCAAGAAAGTCCGGACACCAGGGGCACTTTCAGAGCCACGAACCAACACGCCTGTAAAACCGAATCATACCGTCGATTCGTTATACCAACACATCGATACCCCATACCTCTCTTGCAATACACTCCAATCCATCGCCATGTCGCCAGGCGGGCTCAAGAAGCCCATTCTAGCGCTTAACCGAATTATCGGACACGCATCGGCTAAGAATCACATCACCAAACCGCACATTGGCAACATCGCCGCCCTCGACGATGACTCGCGCCACGAGAAGAAAGTGAGGAAGGCACAGGAGCAGCGCGCCAAGGAGGACGACCGGGAAAGCCAAAGGCGATCGTTCCAACAGCGGCGGCAGGAGGAAGAAAAGAAAGCACACCAGAACGACCCACCCGAAATTGCAGCCCGGTACGGCACCAAGACGAACGATGCTTTGACAAAGACGGAGTCGATCCAGAAGCTGGCCGCTGACCCCACCAATGCCGGCAAGCCAGTCAGCTTCATCGCCCGCATTCACCATGTGCGCTGCATGAGCTCCAAGCTGGCCTTCATCATCTTCCGCGACCAGGTCGAGCTCATTCAGGGAGTGCTTGCGTACAGAGCGGGCGAGATTTCGGAGAACTTTGTGCGCTGGGCTGAACACCTTACGAGTGAGGGCTTCGTCCACGTGCAGGGAATTCTGCAGCGGCCGCCCGAAAAGATTAAGGGATGCTCGATTCAGGACCTCGAGGTCATGATCGACACGATGCACTCCGTAGTGCCAGTCCAGGAGCACCTTCCCGTCGATCCCTTCACCATGGATCGCATCGAGGAAGACCAGGAGACGCACCGGATGGAAGCAATGGCGTCGACCCGGGTGCGCGTCTCCAATCGCATCGCATATCTGCGGACGCCAACAGCCCAGTCTATCTTCCGCATCAACTCCACTGTCTGCAGTGTTTTCCGCTCGGTGCTCGAGGGGAATGGCTTCATCGAAATCCATACTCCAAAGCTGATGCCTGGGGCTACCGAGTCGGGTGCCGAGGTTTTCAGAGTTAATTACTTTGGGCGCACGGCATTCCTTGCTCAGAGCCCCCAACTGGCCAAGCAGATGAGCATCTCGGCCGATTTTGGTCGTGTGTTCGAGGTCGGCCCCGTGTTCCGGGCTGAGGACAGCAACACCCACCGCCATTTGACCGAATATACCGGTTTGGATCTGGAGATGGCTATAAACAGCGACTATCATGAGGCCCTGCACCTGATCGATGAACTGATGAAGAGCATCTTCAAGGGGATTTACACTCGCTGCCGGAGGGAGATAGACATTATCAAGACACGCTTCCCTCACGAGGATCTTGTCTGGTTAGAGAAGACGCCCATCCTGACCTTCAAGGAGGCTGTTGAGCTACTGAACTCATCAGGTTGGACCGACGATCACGGTCGCAAGGCTTCGGATACAGAGGATCTGAGTACGCGCGCAGAGATCCGCATTGGCGAACTAGTCAAGGAGAAGTACAAGACAGACTACTACATCATCGACAAGTTCCCAGCATCCGCCCGACCCTTCTACACGCATCTCGACGCCGAAGATCCGAGGTTCACGAACTCGTTTGACATCTTCCTTCGAGGGCAGGAAATCACGACAGGAGGCCAGCGTATTCACAAGCCAGAGGTTCTGAAGGACCGGATGAAGAAGGCCGGTGTCGAGCCTAGTGGGGTGGAAGAATACCTGCAGGGTTTTGAATATGGTGTTCTCCCGCACGCCGGATGTGGCATTGGATTGGAGCGGCTCGTATTTTTGCTGCTGAACCTGGGCGACATCCGGAACGCTTCGCTTTTCCCCCGTGATCCTAAGTCTTTGCAGGAACCAAAGAAGGTCGCTGTGGCGTTGCCGCATCCGGAGGCGGATACGATCCGCTACGCCTACGACTATGAGCACGGTCAACCCAACCTCGAGATGCCCGCAGTGGAGAAACTGATTGCCAACTACGGCGACGCCACAAACACGTCGTGGCTCGACGACCGCTACAAGGTCTGGCGGCATGAGGCAACAGGCGCCGCAGTCGGCTACGCAGAGGAGAACGGCTATGCGTTGGTGATGGGCAACCCCCTGTGCGATCCCCGCCAATACCAGCCCGTGATTCGGGCCTTCCTCAAGTACATGCGCAGCCACAAGGACCTCCGTCCCCTTTGGCTGCTCGTTGGTCCCGAAGTGGAGGAGATTCTCGGTTCTAAGATGGGCTGGCGAACTCTCAGCTGTGTGGCAGAGGAGCGCGTTCCTATCGAATCGGCCAAGAAGGTGGCTAAGAAGGAGCGCCAGGCTGAGGACGCTGGCGTGACAATCCATGAACAACCATTGGATCAGCCCATTCCGCAGGAGCTTCGTGAGCGTTGCGATAAGAAGATTGAGGAGTGGAAGGCCAACCGAAAGGGTAGTAAGCAGGTGCACATCACCGAAGTCCGCCCGTGGGTTGATATGGAACATCGCCGCTACCTCTGGGCCGAGACCAAGGAGGGCGAGATTGCCGCGCTGTGCGTGCTACACCGCCTGTCGCCGGCCAACGGCTACCAGATCAAGTTCGCGCTCGACTTTCCCGGCTCGCCCAGCGGCACCATCGAGGCGCTCATCTCAGCCGCGATCCAGACGCTCGCCAAGGCCGGCATCCAGAACGTCACATTCGGCGCCGGTGCCCTTCCGGAGATGGTGACGGGTGGCAACCTCGACGGCATCCGGGCCCGTATACTGTCCAAGACGTACAAGACGATTGCGCAACAGCTGAGGCTGGTTCAGAAGAGCGAGTTCCGTGAGAAGTTTGGCACCACCAACGACTTGGTCTACATTTGCTACCCTTTCATGGGTCTCGGTGTCAGCGGCGCTCGGACACTCATCAAGTTCTTTGAGGATGAGATGTAGGAGATGAGGGCTTGCTTTTGGATTGCCCTTCCTGGCTTACTATCCCTGTCTGTTATCGAAGTAATATCTGGGCTTGCAAAGCTGTGTCGCATTTGGATGTACTGTTTGGATGGTCTCGTTGTCTTTGGCTTTTTCAGTTCACCCCTTTCGAGGATACCCTCAGTTGTTTTGTTGTTGCTTTTAGGAAGTATTGCGTGCCTTGAACATGCCCGTTAATAGAACGGCCGTTTCTTGACAGAGAATTTGGCTAGATCATAATCATAGACCGCATATATCCATACTCAGAGATCTGATAAATCAGTACGATGCTTCGATTTCCTTCCGGTGAGCTGACGCTGCTGCAGACTATTGCTCCTTCGGGGCACACAAACGCTAGCTTCACCAGCCGTCCACAACGCACAAAGACTTGCTGCCTCAGATCATTCTCATGGGCTAACCAGACCAAAAAAAAACGTGCCGCTTGTGCATGAGATCATACCCATTAGTAGGCACGGCCTCCGAGAGAGGGATCAGATGGAGATCTTATATTTCTATTTTGGTGACACGGCGCCTAAATCCACAACCGGTGAGCATTCGCAACTTTCGGATCAACTGACAAACCATCAGAAGAACTATGGTACACAAATTCATCTGGTACCTGCCAGAAGCGCCAATGCTGCGGTGCTCACAGCTACCTGATGTGTCAGCAAGGGGGAATGGGGGGACAAGCTCCGGGACCAGCGAAGTACAGCGACACCTGACGAAAATGAGTCGATACTTTGTCGAAAACCCCGCCGGCAGCGAGCATCTGGGTGCTGTGAAATTTGAATTATTCACTGCCAGCGTCTACATTTAGCGATTGGCAACGGCAAACCGCCAACCCCTATCTCACCAAAGCTGGAGAGCGCAGAATGGAAAGGCGACTTTGGCAGGAGAGAGCAGTATTTATTTTGAGCATTTCTTGCTGGCGTCCTCGCCGCGGCAGTAGTCGGTCTGACGACAACAACCGGACGTGTCTGCCCGAGACTACAACCGTTACCGAGGCCTCCCACACCGCATCCACGACAGAATCCAGCGTACCCTCTAATGCGCCTGTGGTCAGCGTCTCGAACGGTCGCTCTGACGAGGATGGGCGAATCTCGTGGACCGCGTACACAACATAGAGCAAGATGTCTCCCCATTCCTCATTTTGCGGTCAGCTCAGGCGCTGACACAGGCTTGCCTTTGCTGCTATTTTTTGGCAAGTTCAACTTTAACGGTACTGGATGCTCTTCCCTGATTTCCAAGTCTGCATGGACGCCTGTGTTTCGTGGTCGACGCATGGCGCCAACGTCCTCGGCAAGGACCAAACACCAACTCGACATGCGGAGGCGTAATGCTTGTGCCTGTCGAGATGAATCGAATGGTTTCCAAAAAAAAAAAAAAAGAAAAAAAAAAGAAACGCCGCGAGGGACAACTGACAACCGTTTCTTGCACGCAGCGCCACGAACGATTGACCGGCTTCAGACACGGTACCTGGTGGATGGCGTGACCAGCCATGCGGCCATCGTAACAGAGGAGACGGGAAAAGTCAGGAGAAATTCGCGAGCCTTGTTATTTGTGGTTTTTCCACCGGCCGATATTAATACATTGCCCCCTGCATGGCCGGCTACTCTGGGGCACTGAGCGGCGTCACGGCTAATATAAAACGGAACCCAATAATGCGGAAAGGTTCCCTGTTCTAGGCCTCTTCTGCATCGACTTTGCAGACACCGGTATTCGGATTCTGCAATGTAGTCAATTGCACAGCGACCATATTAAGGTGTCACGCCCTTTGCGGAGTAACGAGATGGCTACCCCATGCATTCACTATGAAGCACCCTTCAGCCTATACAGGGGCATTCGAAGCCCATCGGCAGTTGACCGAGCCAACATAAAAGCCGGCAATACACCGAGATAGATAAACGCTAACAACCGGGCTATTCTATATACCCTTATTCGGCGGATTCCACTTCCCTCTTGCCCCAATGTCAACATGGCTCGCCTCGGCGCAGTCCTTACCGCGATCCTCGCTCTGGTGCAGCAACCCTGCTTAGCATACCCTCGGGCACACCATGCCTCAAGGGTGTTTCTGAATGGCCGCGACATCGACGAGCAGTACGACTACATCATCGTAGGGGGCGGCACGGCCGGGCTCACCGTGGCCGACCGACTGACCGAGGATGGCAAAACGACCGTGCTTGTGGTCGAATACGGCCAGCTCAGTAATTCCATTTTTCCATACTCTTCCGTCATATGTGCCCTCGTTGACCTTGCGCGTACCCAGGCAACTCTGATTCCATAAGGACCGTTGCGGGAGGGTTCAATGGCATGTCGGACCGGACACTCCTGTATGACATCCAATCGGTGCCCCAGACGAACCTCCGCAACAGGACCATTGCTGTCCTCGCCGGAAAGGTAGTCGGTGGGTCTAGTGCAGTCAATGCCATGATGACGGTCCGGTCGGCAGCAGACGACTACACGCGCTGGGGAAGTTTCTTCGGCGAGGATTCGCACTGGACCTGGGAAGGTTTGCTGCCCTACTTCAAGAGGGCGCTAAACTTTGTCCCCCCTGACGCCGCTGTCGCCGAGTCAGCAAACATCAGCTACGATGCCAGCTACTGGGGAGACACGTCGGGCGTGTATGCCGGCTGGCCATCCTTCCAATACCCAGGTACAGCAGCGCAGATGGAAGCGTTCAAGGGCATTCCTGGGGTCCCGTTCTCGAAGGACAGCGGATCTGGCGAGCCGGGCGTGTACTGGTTTCCGACTTTTATGGACCCGTCTATCGTAGAACGGTCCTATGCAAGGACTGGACATCACGACAGGGCAGCTAACCGTACCAACTACCACCTCGTGACGGGCTCCAAGGTGACCAGAGTAGTGCTGGAAGGAACTACAGCCACGGGTGTCATATTTGTCCCAGTTGAATCTGACTCCTCGGCCAAAAACGGCACTCAGGAGACAGTAGTCCGCGCGAAGAAGGAGGTCATTGTCTCCGCCGGCGGCATCCACAGCCCCCAGGTGCTCCAGCTCAGTGGTATCGGACCGCGCAAGCTCCTGTCTTCAGCGGGCATTGAGACGGTTGTCGACTTGCCGGGCGTGGGGCAGAACTTCCAGGATCACCCTATGCTCCAAGCGGCGTTCATGTGTAGGTCCATGATCACACCCTTCAACGCGAGCAGGGAATACGATAGTGAAAAACGTCAGAAACGGCGAGAGAGAATGCTAATGGTGTGAGCGTGCAGATCGAAACTTCACGATTCACCCGACCCCGGAAGACGCCTTTCTCGACAGGGACTTTGCAAGTTGGGTCGACACCGTCTGGGCCGAGAACCGCACGGGTCCCAGGTCGATTGCTGTGGGCAACGCGGCCGCTTGGCTCCCCTTCTCCGTCATCTCGGAGCGCGCGGCTAATCTCTCGGCGACGCTCGCGGCTCAGAACCACACGCTGGCCCTGCCGCCAGACACGGACCCAACCGTGGCAGCAGGCTACCGGGCCCAGATGCTCTCGTACGCGCGCGCTCTCAACAGCCCCGGCACGGCCTTCTACAACCTCGTCCTCTCGGGCGGACGCTCCAGCGGCGCCCTCGTCAACCTGCACCCGCTCAGCCGCGGCACCGTCAACATCGACCCGTCGGACCCGTACGGTGCTGAACCGCTGGTCGACTATCGCGCCTTAACCAATCCGCTCGACACTGCCGTTATGGCCGACTTCTTCCGCTTCACGCGCCGGTATTACCTTGACAATCCGCGTACAAGCGCCTGGCGCGCCACCGAGCTGGCCCCCGGTGCCGACACCCAGACGGACGAGGACTTCGCCGCCTACTTGGCCGAGACACTCAGCCCCAGCGAGTTCCACCCGTCCGGTACCTGTGCCATGCTGCCGCGCGAGCTGGGCGGCGTCGTCGATGAGGAGCTGCGCGTTTACGGCGTACAGGGTTTGCGCGTCGTCGACGCCAGCGTCTTCCCCACCCTTCCCGGCGGCAACACTTGCCAGCCCACCTACGCCGTGGCCGAGAAGGTGAGTTGTTTCTGTTATGTGACCCGCCAACACAGTTTTCTGCATGGATGCATGAGTTTGAGCGGTGATGGATAGAAGTTTTGACACTGATGGTGCTGACTTGTCCCACTTAGGCTGCGGATTTGATCCGATACGGACCGCCGGAGAAGAGGGAGAAAAGGCAGGGGAAGCTACCGTATAAGCGGACAAAGGAATCGGGATTGCTTCACTGGGTTACCAGTGCCTGGGCTTGATGCGTCCCTTGGCGACACCTTCCCAGCGGTTCGTTCTTGTTCATAAGTCTTTGCGCTCGACTCTCGATCATGCGTTCTTCGGCGAGTTTGTCTGTAGTTCCAAAGGGATAGTCTCGATTCTTTGCTATTCAACAGAATAGGGGGATCTGTCCTCGAAAGAATGGGGAAAGAAATTACAAAGATCGAAAATCAGCAGTACACCAAGAAGGTTTTGGAATAAGGAAATACTATTCGCTACCGCATCGAGAGCTGATTGTTACCATGCCGAATTATGAATTCAAACAATAGGTGCTGCATTATCCAAGTCCGAGTCTTTTACTGTGGTCCAAGAATGTCTTAGCTACAATGTCTTTGTTCAAATGGGTGTTGACTCCCTTTGATTTTTGTTCCAGGAACTGTTCATTCGACTCTTGTCATTTGATATTTAAACTACGGAGCTCGGGAGCTCTTGCATCAACACGTCAAATATCTCCCAACCACCAAAGGTACCTATATAGCCTACTAGAAAAAACCTAGACTCAGCACTATCTCTGCCACAAGATCCAAGACAGAATCCACTTCTGTTGATTCACCATGGACCCCACAGCCTACTTCACCATGCACACCGCCCCTTCCTCGCCGCGCACCCTCACTATCTTGCTCGAGTGGGTTGACAACACAGCAGGAGGCGACGGCATCGTGCTCGACCACCAGGTCCATACCATCACCATGGACCCGCACGGCCTGAAGGCCGTAATCGCGGCAACGTCGGCCGACAGTGTGACGGCGAGCGAGGAGGTGCCGCTGTTCTGGGGACGCGATGCCGTCGTAGTCTGCGCTGACTTTTTGCCGCCCCTCTTCGGCGGTGCCATTTTGCCCTTGTACGCACTCGCGCCTGACCGTGTTGCTGTCTTTATGCAACCCTTTGGGACCGATGTTGACGCGCTCGAGCGGCCTGTAGTCCGGTTCGAGGCGGGCATGTTTGAGGACGTGTACGGCGGACGCATCCCCGTCCCGCCGCAGGCCCGAGGCGTCTCTTCGGGCGTGAATGGGGAGGCGGAGTCTGGACTGGATGTGTTTTACGAGGCGCTCGGGAAGCTTTTTGGCGAGAACAGGGGCGTACGATGGGCCACGGAGTTGATCCTGCGTGGCTGATGGACGAAGAGAGAAGGTGGGTTGCTCGTTTTGATTGTTCATATAACTAACTAGTAAATTGATGGCCTGATCAAGAACTCCTACAATTCGATCTGCCATTTATAACCTAGTCTGTTTCCGTTCCCAAGGTAGATAGGCAGTATTCTCATCAACTTGAGTTCGACTTGATTATTAACCCAGTTTCTTACGAATAATTACAAAGTCTTCCTCTCGTTCAATTCAGACTAAAAAAATGTCCAAGGGTTGATGTTGCTCTTTGTGACATGCAGTTATTTTGAGCAGCCAATAGCATGCAGAGACGAAACTATATCACGGTTCCAAGGGTGATTAAATCATCCATCTCACCTTGATAACTTATGTCCCTGTATTCTGTATTCTCCTCTGATTCTCACTTTTTATCCTTGGCTGAATGAAGCATTCTGTCTAGACTGTGCAGGGAAACCAAACAAGCCCAAAACAGGATATATACCTGGCTTGTAGTCTGCACATACCTACTATCATGCAAACTGTGAACGATGGTTACCATCGCTGCCAAACCGCACACCAGGTAGAAGCGGGGCAACTGCAAAGGCTGGCCTGCATCGGGTGTCAAGCCAGATCACACCGTTTAAACTCACTATAGAGTGTCACATTTCGAAAGTCCTCCCTCCCAATCACTCTGTTCTGGGACATACGTATCCCATCATAGCCCCTATCTACAACGATCTCTCAAAACTTCACGGCGATGAAAAGTACGCAGATGTCACCGTGACCTGTGGGGAGCATACCCTTCGGCTTCATCGTGCCATCATCTGTTCCCAATCCCCATTTTTTGAGACGGCATGTTCTGGGGGATTCAAGGTCAGCTCTTTTACCTCCAGTATCGTAAACATGCAGATTATTAAAACGCTTCGCAGGAATCCACCACAGGCCACATTTCCATCGAGGAAGTGGACCCAGACATTTTTGCAAAGTCTGTCAAGTTCATTTACACTGGGAACTACCCGGACGAAGACCATCTAAACCCTCAGAGTTGTGATGAAGCCATCCTGGAACACATCGAACATTTAATAGCTTCTTTCCGCCAGGGAACAAACATTCCTGGTCTGGACTGGTACGATATGAAGCTCTGGGAGGACGCCGTGCCCAAGTATTCGGACCACTCGATGCTCCTCTGTCGGTGCGGCACTGCATATGTTCGGCCATGTGTGACCCAGATGGGGCGGCGCAGTGCGAATATACAAGCAAGCAGAGGAGGAACCGGTGCCTGGACGGAGATTCCGGTTCCGAATTGGAGTACAGCTACGTCGAGGAATGGGATCCCGAAGATGATGACGACGACTGGACACTCAAGGATATCTGCATCCGCATCATCCGCGCAAGGTGCTTTGGCGCGGTCGGGGATGAACGGTTACTTGACTCGTTGCAACCCGTGTTTTGCAAGCACTCGAGTCTCGTCGAAAAGATCCAACGGCTTCCTGAGTTAGAGGGTAAGTATTTCAATGAGGGGCGACCGTATAGTCTCGAGCGCGAATCAGAAGAGGGTGTGGACGGGGCTCAGAGTGAGAGCAGTACCCCGTCCGTTTCCTTCGGATGAAGTGGGCTCCTCAAAAGCAGACGTTCGCGGCGTTGACGGGAACGGCGATCTGTTCTAGCAGCCACTTAGAGAGCTTGAGTGTCCACGCATGTGCATGTACTGCACAAGCCATTGCACATGAGCGTTCAGAAGAGCAGTCTTTTGGCAAGCAGTGGTTCCTTGTTAACAGGGGGGAGCCTACCCCCCTCTCGTCTACCTAACTGGTAATCTCCACAATCATGTTCATCATTACTTTGATGTCTTAGTATGGCAATCGCCTTAATTTCAAAGACTATTACACTAGCTACATGTATGTTAATCGACATCAAGCAATGCCGACGTGCAGTTTTAGCTCAAGCCAGCTCGCACTCAATCAGGCTCTCGACGCCGTTCTGCTTATCGGTGCTCCAGATCTTGACAATCTTGAGACCGGCACCCTTGAGCAGACGGCGCCAGTCTGACTCGGTGCGCTCGCGGGCGCTCAGTAGGCACATGACCATGAGGTCAAGGCCAGTGGCCTGCCAGTCGGCGCCGGTGCTTGGGATGACGTTCTCATTGATGAGCAGGCGGCTGTAGCCAGGACGCATGGCGGCGGCGACCCGGGAGAGGATGCTGGCGCAGACCTCGTCAGGCCAGTCGTGCAGGACGCTGTGCATGTAGTAGGCGCGCGCCCCGACGATGGGCTGCTCTGTGTGGAAGTCGTACGCCATGGGCTCGATACCGGCTGCGGCAGCGTTCTCAGCGGGCACCCGGTCAATGACAACGGGCAAGTCCTGCAACACCAGCCGCCCCGGGGCGTCCGGGTGTTTCCGTCGGAACTCGGAGAGGTCGTGGCCCAGGCCACCGCCGATGTCGACGAGCAGCGCCGAGTCGGGTGTCGCCTCAAACCCCTTCACCAAACGCTCCTGCACTGGGTAGAAGTCAGTATCCATCCACGACGGCCGCCCCTGCCGATAGCCGCCCATGTGGTGGTTGAATTGCATCCCGTTGGGCTGGTTGGACTGCAGCCACTCAAAGAAGTTGAGCGTCGTCTTGTAGGCGTCCTGGTAGGGTCCGTGGGCGACATCGTTGGGGGTCTGCCATTGGTGCGTGGCGAGCCAGCGAGGCGTCTCGAGGAGGGCGGGCATGCAGCCATTGACTCTAGAGAGTTCGTTAGGACATATTGACAACGGGACTTGGGAGCGAAGGGATGGGTGGGGGTGTGTTGGG
>MU857837.1:0-22310 GCA_033296725.1 Corynascus novoguineensis | reverse complement strand
ATCATCATCATCATCATCATCATCATCATCATCATCATCATCATCATCATCATCACCGGGAAGGAGTAACGGCCTGTTCGCCTACCCGGCGCAGAGCAACTTCACGGGCGTTCGGCACCCGCTTTCGTGGGTACAGTTGGCCCAGCAGCGCGGGTACGACGTCCTGCTCGACGCGGCCGCATACCTGCCAACGTCGGCCCTGGACCTGTCCAAGGCAGAGTGCAAGCCCGAATTTGTTCTTGTAAGCTGGTACAAGCTGTTTGGTTACCCAACGGGTATCGGGTGCCTCATCGCGCGCAGGGACGCGCTAGAGCGCCTACGGCTCGGGCGCCCCTGGTTCTCCGGCGGCACCGTTCAAGCCGTCGTGGCGTGGGCGGCGCCCACCTGGCATGCTCTGGTCCCCGGCGTTGAGGCGTTCGAGGATGGTACGCCCAACTTCCTTTCCATACCGGACGTGCGCTTCGGTCTTGACTGGCTGGACGGCATCGGCATGCCCCTCATCGACAGGCGTGTTAGGTGCCTGACAGGCTGGTTTCTCGACCGTCTGCTGCAGATGAGGCACAGCAATGGGTCACCCATGGCGCGAATCTACGGGCCGGCTGACCTCAAGATGCGCGGGGGGACGGTGGCCTTCAGCTTACTTGATGCATCTGGGAAGGTGGTGGATGAACGGCTAGTGGCGCTTGAGTCGGCTGCGGCCCGCATCTCTTTACGGACGGGGTGCTTTTGTAATCCGGGGGCTGGTGAGGCTGCGCTCGGTGTGGATGAAAAGGTTGTTGGAAAGAAGCTATTCCCACCACGACAGCTCCTCGGCGGTTTGGATCAGTTGCTCGACGTCTTGGGTATCCCATCTCTTGGCGCTGTCCGTGTCTCGTTCGGTCTTGCTTCCACTGCAGCAGACCTAGATCGGTTCTTTGGGTTTGCCGAAAAAACGTACAAGGACCGTATAGTGACATCAGCAGGGCTGCCTCCAAGGGGACAATGTTGAACGTAATAGTGGAATATATATAACTTATGTATATTTTCAACCTGAAACTATTGCTAGTGAATGTCGACGGTTGTTGATGAAGCAAGTAGAGGGCCTAAGATATTACTTTCTCGATTTACTGTTCGACACTTTTCATGCTCTTCTTCCTTTTGTCTAATTTTACTTTTCAACCACTAGTTACTACAATCTCGAGGTCATATGTCTCACCGCTTATTTGTAATAACTCAGTGGTAATATTTGCTTACATAAATATCATAGAGTTTGTATAACTAGTCATTCACACTTGCGACTACGCTCGACACAATCGAGTAGACTTTCATTTTTGGAGTCTGCGACTGTGTAATCATCCTGGTATCATCTTAGATTCTTTGTAGAAGGTACCTGATATTTATGACATTTTACCTAACAACCCATCATTTCGTAGCCTCATACTCAGTCTCCAATACCAGTACTGGTCCAATCAAGCAGGTCCAAAGGCCTCCTTGCTTCCTCACATGCTCCCACTCATGCCTCCCTTACGAGAGAGTAGGAACGTTCCAAGGGCTCCACGAATTGAGGTTAAAGTTCACATTTCCGGTCGAGCGGAAGATGTTGGTGTTGCCGGCGCTGGGGTTATTGAGCAAGTACTTTCCAATAAAAGCGTTGAGCTCACTGCCCTGCTGGGAGCTGGGGAAGCTGCAGTGTGAATTGCCGCCAACCTGCGAGTAGCCGAAGCTGTCGAGGGCACCTAGGGCCTCCCACTGCTTGCGAGCAATACCCATGCAGCCGTAGGTCGAGACCTTTCCGAGCCACTCCATGTCACTGTTCTCCATGATATAGACCGGCCGCGGCGCGATGAGACCGGCGAGCAGGTGATGATCGAAAGGCAAGGCGTTGACGTTGTTGACGTGGTTGTTGAAGTTGGGCGAGAACCAGACATTTTCCTGAACGATCTGCGTTGAGTCCTGGACATTCTGCCCCTGGCTCTTTTGGTAGGCGGCGATTCGCCAGCACCCAGAGCCGCCCGCTCCAGACTCCTCGGGGAGGGTCAGGGCGATGCGAGGCTCTAGGGCTCCCGCAACCATGGCCCCCTTGCCATTCCTGGAGCAGCCCGTGACGCCGATGCGCTTGGGATCAATGTTGGTCTGGGCTTGGGTAAGCTCCAACGCGTCGATGATGCGCGAGACACCCCAAGCCCAAGCTGTTAGGGCACCAGCAGAATGGCTGCTTCCATAAAGGTCGTAGAACTTGCCCCGACCCCGCGAACTCTGGCCTTGCTGCTGGGCGATATCATCGTTGTTAAACATAATCGAAGCGACCCCGTTGGGAACAGGAAGACCTCCAAATGTCCCAAAATTGATGATCGCTGGGTGGGGTCCGCTGCCAGACGGTCGGTTGTTGATGGTAACCGAGAAGGAGATGGACTTGCCGTTCTCGGAGGCGGTAATGCTCAGAGTGCTCCCTGAGAAGCTGGCCGTTACCGACGGCGGCTTGGGTGGCAGCGTGCCGAGCTCATACTTTTGCAAGAGCTGGCTGATCTCGGCCTGCCGGCACGCCCAGTCGTTCTTGGTCGACACCTTGCCTCCTCCGTGGAAAGTGAAGGGGTCGTTGAGGGCGTTGGAAACTGGGGTTCCCAGACCGTCTGGAACGGCCGGACAGTTAGACGGGGTGCCGTCGCCTCCACCAGGAGCTGGTGTTGTGCTGGTTGGAGGTGTAGAAGTCACTCTGGAGGTGCTGAGAGTGGTTGACGGTTGCGGGGGGTTGGATGGCGCTGTCGTGGTACCAGTCCCTGGGATACACTGGTGATACCACTGATTTTGTTCGAAGCAGTACGCTCCGTCCACGCACAAAGTCGGTCCGCTCCAGCCCTGCCCACCACATTGACCCCATAAACTCTGGCGCTGCTGGGCATGGACACAGGTGGTGCCGAGGAGGACGAGAAGAGACGAGGCGACAGCTGGGGACAGCATTTTGGTGGTGAAAGTCCGGAGAATGAGGGATGACGTGACGCCCAAGAGACCTTCTGGTGTCTTGGACAGCTGAGAATTGAGAGCTGTTCCAGCGCCTAGGGCGCCCTTAAATGTCTGCCCATAAGGTGGACATAATCGCCCCTAATCGGCCATAATCCAACATCCGGTGGCTCTCCCTGTCCTGCTGAGGGCTTGGTACGTTGCATGAAGCCATTCTATCGACTCCGCGTGATGGATTCCAGTGCTACCTGATATCGAGCCCTACAGTCGTTCCCAGGAACCTCTTGCTCACATGGTATTTACCAGCGTTAGATCTTGGGCACAGATTTTAGCCTGAACTACGGACGAGCGGCTGGGATCCAGATTCCGGGGATTTGTGGCGACAAGGCGGATATTGACCTGGTTCCGTTGAGGCTCACATTTCCATGCACCGGGTCAGAGTTACGCCAAGACACCTTAGGGTCTAGTGGCTTCTCAGTGCAACTATATTGATAGGTAAAAAGAGCCGCTTTGAGCATGGTTGAGGCTCTCATTAGCTTCCGCTATTCGGCGACCTATGCTCCGAGCTGTGCATGTTATTTCGAATCCGGTTTGGGCCCCGATGTTACTGCACCGTCTTGGATGAGTAGCGGAGGATGCTTTCTAGAACGCCACTAGAACGTTGAAGAACTCAGTGCTCCGAACTTACTTACTTGGCCCCAGCTCGTCTTGAGTCCATGGCCCACAACTGTAGCTCCTGATATGGTTGGTCCATGCAACCAACGGATTGGCACTCAAACACGAAAGCGAAGTTATCCGCGGGGAAGATGGTGGTAGAGTATCGAGAGGGTGGTGCACCATATGTGACTGCGTATATGATACATGTCAGAACCGTGTTTCGGTCCTTTAGCTTACCGAATACGTTATCATGAGTCTTGGACTCGAGAGCCTTCATACTTGAGCGGCCGGCTGCCGCTAGTCTCTCTTGAGAGTGTTGGCAAGAACCCAGGCTTAATCGCAACAGGGGGGATTTCCGCTGATGGAGAGGCCCCCCCCTCTAGAAATGTGCCAATGTCTTACTATCGGTGGTTCTGTTCATGGTCTTGTTCTTTTCAAAAACGGGATGCGGAACGCCTTTAGGGGTTCCGGTCTGAAAGGGGGAGAAAGGAGAGGGCCTGGTTGGCGTCTCCTTGGCGCCATGAAGGGCGACACAATCCAAGGAAGGCTGCGACCCGGTACTGCACTTGAACCAATCCGGATAAAATCCTGACCGATGTTTTCATCAATGCTTTGCTGGTTCTTGCTTGGGTTGGGATGTCGAGTAACATCGTGGCGTGGGGAGCGTCAACTCATCGTGGCATCGGTCTTCCATTGAGCCCTCTTGGCCGATGCTCGTGATGCTATTCGTGGAACCATCTGATTCCACCACTTATAAGCCAGATACAATCAATAAATTGGCTTGGCAAGGTACATCTCGTATTCTTGGTTGTGGAAAAGCAGGAGACAAGACGCCTCATTGAACGCACTAACTACAAGGTAAACAAACTGCCCTTGACCCTCGACGCCATTAAATCCACGGAATCAAGCAAAACGAAAATCACTTCTCTGCGAATATACTTCTATATCTATATATCTAAATACCGATTCTTGAGATGTCTTGGTAGAAGAATGCCAGTTGCACCGATAAGAGCCGAAGTACAGTATTTACAAAGGTGTACCTCCCGCCAATATCTATGGTAGGATGCGTGTTATCGTGTCGACCGTATTAAAGTCGTAGTGGGACGTCGCTGTCACTGGGTAGAGCTCGCTAGGTGGCACTAGTACCCTATGAGCATATTATCTAGCTATCTAGCTTGACCATGATGCTTGTTACCCACGATATGTTCTTTTAATGCAGGCAAACGCGAGGCTAGAGTACCCTTTGGGCTTGCAAGATATTGGACCGTTAAAAGATCACCGGCTCACCCTCAACATTCTTTCTCATTTACTGCGGCTCAATGCTTCATAGTCGAAAGCCTTTATTAGGCCGTTTCGATAATCTCACAAGTAAGGTGTTGCGTCTTAGTCTCTACTGTTCTGATGCCTCGGCAGTGAAAAATACTAGTGGGGAGCATTGTGGATGACTCCCTCCTAACGCTGGTCGGCATCAGCGTGTAAAGCAGCGGCGTTAGCCCGTTCGCTAACTGCGTCGGGCGTCGAAGGCACGGCTTAACAGGAATCTGATATCACCTATTCCATCACCGACAGCGGCGTAGTATAGGAGCGGCTGGTCATAAGGTGTGCGTAGGCAGACGGCTGCGTCGATGTTGTGGCAGGAGGCAAGGCACGGCTGGAGCTGCTCAACGGCTCCCGTTTGCGCGGCGGCGTGCAGCCCTGAGAGTGCTTCTCCATTCTCGTCTGCCATTTGGGCGATGCGCCGTGCTGGAGAAGGGCGTGGAGAGAAGGCATATGCGTTGGCCATTGGCATTCACTCCATTCCGAGAGCCCCTCGGGGCACCGGACCGACGCCTCCAGGGCGCCGCAACGTGCAAAAGATGGAATTGTCGGCCTTCGTGCAAATTTTCATCTGGGTTCTCACCAGTATCAACAAGGCGACGAAACGCGCGGCAGCCAAAGGCGGTCCCGGCAGTGTAGTTGAGTATGTGTGAACCCCAACCGACTACTGGCAGAATAAATCGCGTGTACTCTTCAAGCACATCCTGAAGGGAGTCGGCTTCATAGGAAGACTTGGCCCGGAGCAAGCGTACAAGTCAAAGTGTGATTATCGTGCAGCATAACACAGCGGCACGCATTTTCCGTCTGCGGTCCGGCGGCCCTGGATGTCAAGGAAGTTGGCGACCAGGTGTGTGTGCCGCTTATGGGCGGCTACGCATTAAGTGCTCCTTGTGAAGCGTTGGCTTGTCCCACGCAAAGAGGAGTTGCCACAGTAAACAGCAATCTCGCACTGGCCAGCCTCTGCCGCTGTCAGGAGAGTAGTGTAGGAGGGATTGCGAGAGAGGATAATTGAGGTATGAGCTCTTATCATCTACCACAACTAAACTATCGTCATTATGGCAGGTCTAAAAGACAAGTCTCGGACACATGAACATCCCTTCAAGCCCTGACATGCTTGTCCACGAAACTGATAATTGGCTCAATGTAGGTGTCCCAGCCGGGTACACTAGGTCCCTGAAAAAGGATGTTAGTAAGGATGCGATGGTTCTGTCTGAATTCATTGCTTACTGTGTACTTCAGATCAAACACATGCGCCTCGCCCTCTTCATAACATTCTATGACAGGCACACCGGCACTCTTCAATACGCCAGCCATGGCGTAACTCTGTTCGACAGGGACATCGACGTCACAGGTCCCATGTAGAAATGCAGTAGGTGGGTACAGGTCCGGACCCGTTCTCCCTTCCTCCACCCCCTGCTGCAGCACCCTGAGCGGGGACATGGAGCGTACGAAGGCCATCAGCTCCTCTTCGCTTTCAAACTTCTCGTTGTGCATAATGCCTACATGCAAGCCATCGGCAGAGCGAGAAAGTGAGTGCATCATGTGAAGCTCAGCCTGCTGCAACACCCTCTCCGTATACCGGAAGTCGGTCGCCCACAAATTACTGATTTCAGTGTCTGTGAGGCGCTCGAACTCATTCCACGGGAGGGCATCGGTCAGGACATTGGATCGATCACGGTCGCGCAGTAATTTGTTGAGCGTTTCTTCCGAAAACTTGCCCTTCCACGGACCTTGGGTTGCTCTGTTAGGCCGTTGTTCCAGGGGGCCAAAAGCCTTCATTGAGAGGAAGTCGACCACACCGTACACGTCAACCACGGCTTTGGGAGGTGGATTGGCCAGGTGTAGTGCCATTAATGTGGCCAAGTGGCCCCCGGCAGATTCTCCACAAAGAACGTACTGATCAACATTGACTTGATCGGTTCCAATAATGGAGGGAAGGTTGGCGCGGCACCATGTGACCGCCTCGAGGCAGTCAGCTAGCTGGTCGTCCACGCGTGCTTGCGGGGCAAGCCGATAGTTGTGGGAGACAAAGTGGTATCCACGCTGTCGGAAGCCCGGGACCATCCATGGCAATGGAGCAAAGTCTAGTACCGATTAGCTTCAACGGTCGTTTCAAATAGAGAAGATCTTGTAGCGGTAGCAGGAAAAGAACCTACGAAAACCCCCAAACCAACCCCCGCCGTGCGTCCTAAAATGTCATTAATCCTCTACTTTGGCATAAGGTACCGTGACAGAGCTTTTACTGGAAGGAAAAAGGGGGTAGTCAAAGAAGAGGCGTGGGTGGTATTGACGAGAACAGCTACGTAGCAAAAGTCATAGAGAGGAGGGGTAAACATAGACGAGGGAAAGGGCAGGAATAAGGCGGACCAAAGAATGATGTGGACTCCAACAGGAATTTGAATCTGAGGTAGAAACCTGTGCTTCGGTGCTAAACGACAACGTACCAAATGACAAACGGGGCTGGCTGGCTTTGAGGCGTCTCAGCAGGCCATACCCGCACGGCGAGCTCTGCGCCACTAGCCGACTTGAATGTGTGGTCGGTGAACCCTGACGGAGCCGCTGGCGTCATGGCAGCAATGAACGTTGTCGTCAGATTCGCTAAGAGTTATACACGCCCTGTTTTGAGTTTGTCAGTGGCACAATCCAGTTTTCCGCTTGTAACCAATTTAGTGGCACAATTGGAAGAGGGGTTGAGGTGTCTTCGTCTGGAACTTCCCCGCCCTGCGACCGCTCAATTCCGGGATACTACCTAGGCACTGAACCTTGGTAAGTGACTATTCTGTATTCAAAGAAGCATTTACTTGGCCTTCATAAGGCGTAGACCAGAACGAAACAGTGTCCTATTCGAAACACGTAAGAAGTAACGACGCAGCCCGAGTTCAACCTTCCACTACCAATTATTTATGGCCCCATTGCATTTAGTATCACCCCTTGTTTATACCTTATCAGCGCCAGAGTTTGCTTTGTTTGCTTTACATGGATCATGCGGTCTGCAGCACCTTCCCAATTCCTAAAACAGCGGGATGAAGATGTTTAATGCCAATAACTGGGTATGTATTTAGTTACAACTGGCAACGGTAACTATGGTCCAACACCAAAACTGCTAGCTAGGTTGCCAAGGGTCTTCGCTCCTAAAAACTCATTCATACTACGGCATGAATCCCCTGGTCTTTCTCCTCATCTTGCCCGCGCTGTTGCTTCTAGCGCTCATGACGGTGATGGTGTGCACAAAACGCAGCTTGCCCTTCTCCACTCTGAACGCATGCGAATCCGGGATGCCGTTGAAGCTCAAGAAGACCGAGACAGCACCAATCGTCTCGTCAACTACATAGCGTCTGTCCGTCAGGGTCACACCGCTGGGGATGCCAACGTCACACTTGTCGTTGGGACCGCCGTTGCCCGTGTAGGCCCCGCCTTCAAGCCGGGCACATGGGTATCCCCATGGTACTTCGACGCTCTTGTCGCTGAAGATGTCGCAGTACGCGTCAGCGCCAGCCTGGATGACCTCACGGGAGTCGCGCTCGTCCTCCGGGATGGTGCGCCAGTCCTCTTGGCTTGCCCAATATAGCGTACCGGTGGCGTTGAACAGCCAGTCGCCGGTCGTGGTAATGAGGGTGTCGATCTTGGAAATGGTATCGTCTGCGAAGTACATCTGCACGCCAATCACGTACGGTACGCTGCCCGTGGCCGAAACCAGCTCTGTGAAAGTGGCGCATTGCGTCGTGTCGAGATAGTGCCGGCTGAAGTCGATCTCGAGAGGCGTAGCCAAAATACCTGACTCAAAAGTTGCGGGGGAATAATTTTCGTTATAGTCGAGTGCGTCTGAGACAGGCTGAAGCAGGCTCGGGTCGCCTGCAGCCTGAGCTTCCACAAGACTGTCCGCGCTCGTCTGAAGGAACTCGCGGGTGCACTCGGCGGCAGAAGTCACAAAGGGGCCAAAGGCTCCAAGGACAAGAAGTGAAAAGCTATGCATTGTGTGATGCTAAGGAGAATGATGACGATGGGTCGGGCACATTCGCTGACTATTGAAGGACGACTGCAGGTTAAGCTATCAGTCATGGCAGGGCGCGGGGAATTCTATATACCTTGTGTCTTCTCCGCCCTGTGACGGACTCAATTGTGGAAGGCGATGCTGGCATCGGGTAATTTCGTTTAGTTACCATTCATGATATTTAGCAGTGCTATATGAGAGGAGTTGAGTTTCGGCAGTTCGTATATGCCAAGTGATTGGTACGCGTTAAAGTCCTGGAATTTGCATATACATGGGTGAATATAAATGTTACCTTAATGCCAGGCAAAACGATCGACAGAGAGTCACGCTATTTATAGCCGGTTTCTTCTCGCCACTCTTGTTTATGTTGGCTGATTTCGCACGCTATTCCAAAGTACGGCTCTTTTCTAAGGAAAGAATGCCTCCGGAAGTCGATAGCCGTAGAGCAGTGTCAAGACGTCATCCGGGAGGAAAGGAGAGTTGCTCCTACAAGAAGACATATATCAATGCCCACTCTGGAAGACGACAGCTCCTGATAGCGACGCACTTGTGCCCCGGTTCCTGATTGTTATTTTTTTATATACGTAGATTTTTTCTTTGGGTCAAGTAGGGAAAGGAGAGAAAATAAATGAAGACGACCATGGAGAGATAATAAACGTCGCTGTGTTGGGGTTTAGACCTTTAGACTTTGGTCACTTGGTATGCTTAGCCAAGCCTGTAATTCAAGGGACTCCTTGGACAGAGCTCCCCTATAGCTTCACATGAACAACGACCACGACACAGAGTCTTCAACAAGTAGCTCCTTCCATATAGTGTAGTGGTTAGCATTCCAGATTTTCATCTCCAACATGAACATTTCTGGCGACCCGGGTTCGAACCCCGGTATGGAAATTGCTTCACTCTTGACCTTTTGGTTCAAGGTTTATCAGTTTCAGAGTGAGCATTGTACTAGCTGCTGTCTTTACTTGGCGTGTGTGTGGACTTAGAAGTGACTGAATTGAACAAATAGAGCGGATTCGGTGCAGAATATAGATTCTCTTTGGAAATATCCTTGTAGCTAATGTGATTGCACAGCGAGCGCACACTTTTTCTACCTCAATTAAACCCATCCATAACAACACCACAAAACAGTAAAAAATGCCAGCAAAACGAAATGAAGCGCAAGTGCAGCTTACACTCAAGCTATGGAGGGTGATAAGAGGTTTCCGCCTTGGTACAGCTGCAAAACGATATCTGGTGACGTGAATAATGCTTGAGCGGCATTTGAAGGGAATTATCCCTCAAGCAAAAACCATTGTAAACTCTCGGAAACTTGACCCACTTGCGAAGCAGGTTGTTGTTAGGAAGGTTCTTGGCATATAAAGAGCAGGGGTTTTCGCCAGGTTACGACGTGGTCAAAGAGATGGCCAACTTGCTACGCGTCGGACCCCGCTGAACTTCGAAGTTTATAAGGCGAGGACCAGAGCTATAGACGCGTGGGTCGTGCCATTATGACTACTACGAGGCCAAATGCCAAGATCAAGAGATCAATAGGCGCGTTGTTTGACCTTGCTCGGAACATAATCGCGAAACATGGGACCCCGAGTCGGATATCTGGAACTTCGACGAAACTGGACTTCTAATGAGTCAGATGTCGGCGACCTCGTCACTACCTCGTCCGAAGGCTGAAGGAACGCTAAGCAGATCTGGCCTGGTAATTAAATGTAGATCATAGCGATCCAGACTGTATAGTAGGGTGGAAATACCATGCCTCCATACGTGGTGGTTGCGGGCATAGTCCACCTAGAAAGCTGGTATCGTGATAACCCTTTTCCACCCGAATGGATCTTCAACCTCTTGGAGACTGGTTAGACGAATAACTGAATTGTTCCAGATTAGATCAGGCAATTCGACAAGTATTCTCGTCCTCGTATGACAGGTAGGGAGCGTCTTTTAATTCTAGATGGGCATGACAGCCTCTACTCGGCCCGAATTTGAGGACTATTACAAAGAAAACAACATCATCACACTTTATATATTTTTACACTTATCTCACCTACTTCAGCCTCTCGATGTCGAATGTTTTAGTGTGTTAAAGGGGTTGTATAATATAGAGATAGGAAAGCTTATACGCAACCACATTCGTCATATTATCAAGCCCGACTTCTTCCTTGCTTTCTATGACGTATTCTACGGAACTTTTCACCCTGATGAAAACGTGCGAGCGGGTTTTAGAGCAACAGGCCTTGCCCCATTTGATCTAGAGAAGGTGATATGCTAGCTAGATATCAGACTGCGTACACCAACACCTCCTATCACCCCTAAAGGCTTGTATAACATCTAGGTTCCGAAGACACTACAAAAACCCATCGAGGCTTCGTAGTAAATAACAAACATCAAGGATTATATTGCTCGACACCAAGATAGCTCTCTAACGCCAATTCTTGGAGCTCTTGATCAAGTTGTGAGGGGTACAACGAAGGTTATGTACGAAGTGGTGTTGATCAAGGCTCGTCTTAAGTAGCTTGAGGGTGTAAATGCAGCCTTGAGCAAAAGCCGGTGGGCTAAGAAAAGTCGTATCTGGGAAAAGGGCTACTAAGTGTACACGATACAGCTGATGTCATGAAAGAGATGCACAGGCCCAATTTGGAAAGGAAAGGCGGTCGAGGGTTGGTCGGACGGCATTGTAACAACTGCGGCATAACTGGACACAACTTTCGTACGTGCCAGGAGGATGTGGAAATGGACTAGAAATAAGTTTCTAAGCAGTTTCGATCGATCATTTTCTTCGTAGTATTAATATATAATGGCTCGATTGAGTTGGAGAAAGTGCGCGCTCGCTATGCAATCATGTTATACCTAAGTTACGCAACGTAACGTAATGCTGTCTTGTCTTGAGATGCAACATGATAGCTGTTTGTCTTCAAATTGTGATGAGTATCATGATGCTCTGTCTAAATTGATAGGGAAAAGTGTAACAGGCTACGCGTTGGCATGGCGCACAAGACGTGGCAGCAACTACGAGATTGCTTCGAATGAAGAGAGAAGAGAAAGCTAGATGACAAGAACAGACAGAGACACCCCTTATAAGCATCTGCTGCGCAGATGCCATCAGGATGACATCAGAATCTTGGTGCCGGCATCGCCAAACCATCCATGGGCCCAGCCCATCATAAAAAGAACATTCCTCGTTCGTCGACTGGTTATAACTAACGTTGAGAGCATTGCGATGGACCTCTCTGCCAAAGTATGAAACTTCGGTTCGGTCAACTCTTTAAGTTCCTCATATAATTAGATACCTAGTCAGGATAAGATCATGTAGTGACCCTTTGAGCAAGGTTGATCTCAGAAAGAAGGTTGAGTGTCTGGTCTATTTTGGTAGGTAGTTAGTCATAACTAGTTATCTCGCTTTTTGTCATCACACTAAATCCTGCGCCGCAATAGACCTTGTCGCTAAACGCTGCAAGCGGTCTAGTGGCCCGCTTCTAGCTACCAAAATTGGCGCTGAACCCGAACGTATGGTAAACCGCCTAGCCCATGACACTCTCAAAGCACTCCTAACAGTCGCCCACATCGCCCTTGAGCATTTGCCTCATACTGCGTCAGGCAGCCTAACGGCAATGTCTCCAGATTGCGTAATGTAGCGGACCCATGGTAGTGAAGGGTATTGGAGCTGTAATTTATATCACGTCAGCCAGGAACAAGAAGATGACTGCGGTCTTGACGCAAACATACCTTCGGTTCTGTGATCTTTAGGTACCGCACCTGGATCCCGCTCGTCGTAAAGTATGGAATCTCAAATTTGACTTGGATCGGCCTCTTGGCCCCCTTGCCGGGCGCACCGATTCCGCCCATGCTTCCTCCAAACCCACCCGTCATGCCGCCACCATGCTCGTCGTCGCCCCGGACACTGGGTAGACCCAGCTCTGCACGCATGAGGAACTCCTTGCCGCCCCCGAACTGCTTGATCTTCCATATGATGGCGCTTTTCTCGGGCGCGTAATGCACCGAACCAACATTGGTGCGGAAACGCGGGGTATCGGCGTCGTCGGGAACCGGGACGATGATTTCGACATTGTTAGCCGTACTGCGGCGCTTAAACTGGGCTCGGGCCTTGAGCATATATTCGATGCGGGACCCGCTGTGGGATTCGACGACGCACTCGACCCAGATCAGCGGCTTAACTTGGGTGTTGAGCCGGTATGACATGAGCTCAAACTCGCCGTCGGGCGGGATGAAACTAATAGTGCGGTCGTTTTCGAAGCGCGACAGGCGCACGCACTGGTGGAATTTGACGTCTTCCATTTCAATGGCTTTGCCACGTGTTGTCCGGCCCGTCGTCTCAAACATAACCTTGTCATTTAAGCCCAAGCGCAACTCGGGCATGCCCGACAGGTAGCACTTCATCTTGATGGCACCCAGGATCTCGGATCGCAGCACGTTGCCGTTGGCAGACACGAGCAGGTTGAGAGACTCGACCACGTCCAAAAAGACCTCGTTCTTGCGGTACCGTATGCCCTCGGAGCGCCACGAGACGGCGTTGGTCACGGCGATGGGTGGCCGGGCCTGAATCTCAAGCTTGTGAGATTCCTGAGTGATGTACTCCTGCAATATCTTGGACTCTGTCGTTTGCGGGTAGCCAAAATCCATCATCTCGTCGAGGAGCTCGTAAATGATGACAAAGTTGTCTCGAATAGATTCCTCCTCGAGCGCCTTGAAGTACTCGGTGAAGACCTCAACGATCTTGTGCAAAAAGAGGAGGATCTCGGCGGCATTGGTGTTTCGTTTTGTGAGGGCAAGCAGATACAGGTTGTTGTGACGGATGTACAGGTACTGTGGAGGTACAGAGTTAGCTACCTCTGCCCTCTTCCACCGAGGCAAGGTCAGGGGGTCGTTACATTGATGCCTTCGTGAGAGAAACAAGGGGGCACCGCGGATGACTCTTCTTCGGCTTCGCTGAGGAGGACGGGAAATTTCTCAACTGCTGACATGGGAATGTCTCCCCTGTAGTTGCGGGCAAGTAGCGTCTTGCCTTTGAGGTCGAGGAAGAAGACGGCCGACGCCATGGTGGGGGCAGCCGGGCGTGTGCACGCCCGCGATCGGGGATGGTTAAGGGAGGGCGTGGAGGGGCGACGCGAGGCCGATCCGCAGCTCGCTCGGGCAGTGAAATGGGAGGACACCAGCCAGTCAGTTCAATCAGTTCATATAGTCGTAACTTGGATCGCTGTTTGGTGATGCGGTGTCGAGATGTCAGTCGGTAGATTTGCCCGGTGATGTTCGTTGTTCCGATGCGATGTGTGCCACAGCTAGCAGTGGCTGATACAAGGCGAGGTGCGTGAAGAGTGCACGGACCTTAACAGATGTCTCGTCGAGGACCCCACATGGACCCATTGCTGGGCTCTGACAGGATTGGATGGACCCCGACTTAATTCTGAGGCTAAGGAGGCTTGGTTGAACCTGAGGTAGGTTTTGGGTTCTTCGGCGGCAGGCAAAACTTGGCTCCGTGGTGGGGCACCGTCGTTTTTGAAATTTTATGGACAAAAATCCTTCTTTCCGGCGCCCTCCCTTTTCGTTCCTCTTCTGCAACGCTCCCTAAAGACAGTGCAGTCCATCGTACGCACAACAGGAGTTCGGCATTCTGTCGAGCTTCCGATCCGTGTCGTTGTTGATGATGTCTGCGATTCCGTGGTGCGGAGAGGAATTCCATTGCGGCGCCATAAGAGCTGCCCGAGTACTGCTGCTCCCAAGGGCGCATCACCTTCATTGCTTGGGCAGCGTCAGAGGCGCCGAACATCTTGAGCATATTTCCAATCGCTTCGTGCTCAATCAGCCTAGTCCGTGACTGTTTCAGCGTGCGCATGCAGCTTGATCCTCAGTTGTGCCGAATCCTTCACTACCTCAGGCGGTCCGGGACTGCTCGAGTCCGTCCTTTTCCCCAATCGGCTCGCCAAGGCAGGAAGTGGAAGAATTCAAATGGCTTTGGAGATGCTTTATGGCACGGCGAACAGGGACAATCTGCAGTACTCCCGCGGGCGGGGAATGCCAGTCCCGACCTGATGTCCCGCATCATCCCCCAATCTACAGATTACTTCCTCGCAGTACACAAGTGTCTACGTTATCATTTACCATCGTATCATCGGATCTTGTCCCGGTCTCCGCGGGCTGTCATGTGCTAGCACACACGGACAACTGGTGATGGGTAAGGGATTCGGACGTGTTACAAATACAACTCGTCAATTCTCAGGCTCTCCCGTCAGCAGGCCGCGGCGAAGATTTGCAGACGGGAGAATCGTCGCATGTGAAGGTGGGTCATAGATGGCCAAGCGCTTTCAAAGCCGAGTGGTGGAGGCGCCCGGGCCTGCTCCTCCGCTCTGACACGTGCTTGTCAACTGCCCATCTTAATCCAAAGGACGGCCGTCGTCAATTTGACAGCGCTTGGAATCATTGGATCCAAGCCCCTGAATGTTCTTTAATGCTAGCTTTGGCCAATTTTCCCGATTTCGGGACCCTTATGATATGTGTTGTGTAGGGGGCCACTCAGCCGTGCCTGATGAAAAAACACAAGACGGAGAGAGCAGAAGCAACCCATGTGATACTGCATTGAGGCCCCGCCTGCCCGCGTCACTCACTGCCATAGCCAAAACAGTACCGGGATGAAGAAGCTGCATCGTGCAAGACCAATCCTGGGTGCCTGGCTTTGCCGGGTCGTGATTGTCCAAAGCAGCATGGATGTGCGTTCTTCATTGAGCCCCATCTACCCGTAACGCCTTTTCAAGATGATTCGTATTTTCTCTGGTTGATGAGGCTATATGGGTGGATGTACATTGGTAACAGACATGCAGTCGTGAGGAGTCGGTTGCGATGCCTCGGCGCTGTTGGTAAAGCAAAGGCGGGGTTCAGGCCCTGAGCCGGTTGCGCCTGACCTCGCTGTGACATTCCGAGCTAGTGGTTCCAGGCTATTAATGTAGTTACATAGTGCTGGAGGCCATCCAACCATGTGCAAGCCGCCAGCACAGCGGGGCTTTTGGTCGGATTTTCCCACACTTCTCAGCTGACGCCCAGGCTGCTGGCCTCGCGACTGGACGCCAACCCGAACTTCGTTAACTTCGTTTGACATCTTTGTGGCTGCCCTGGCACGCCTGGGTAGCTAGCAGCGATCTTTCAGCAATCAACAGCTGCAAAAATAAGGCATTCAACAAGCCCAGACACCCGACCCATCCTTTTCCTTCATAAATTCGTCATTGCAGATCTTACCCGGGTTTTAGAGCTGCCTTTACAGCGCGGACTCCATTTCTCCCCATCTCCCTTCAGTCCCTCTGTCTTTCGTGCGTCTTAAAATTTGCCCGAATCCTTCAGCAACCGTCGACCCGATCTTTGACGACGCCCAAGCGAGCAGCTGGGTTGCGAAAACACGTGGGGCCGTTGCTCGATCCGTGCCTGACTACCACCTGAAGTTTGGACGACACGACTGGAGGCAACCCCGAGCTGCCCGCACCTCGAATCCGACTGGATGGCCGAGTAAGCAGGCGAGCTGAGCGAACGAAATAACCGCCGATAAAGCATCGATTGGACGCACAATTGGCTTAATCACAACACCAATGTCAAGTCGTCTTTGACCGCCGGCGCCGCGGTTTCCAAGTTTCACACGGCGTGATTGACAACGCGAAGATGGAGCACGGTCACATGCCGGCCGACGAACGACCGCCACCGACACAATCTGCGCCGTTCGGCGCAGATGCAGCGCTTCCCACTCCAGCGATGCAGCAATCCACTGATGCTGGGAATGCAGCTCCGGACGCGTCCAGATCAGGTCGATTGCCAACCTCATCGGACCATCTCAATGGTATGAATGCGACGCCCTCGCTGCAGCTCCCACCACTCTCCCTCTCGTTCCCAGGCAACTCGACAACCGAACTGGCACCCATACAACCGTCGCGAGAGCTGTCCGCTGGACCTTCCGGTCAGACTTTGCCGCCATTATCCTCTGTGACCGGCACTCAGAGCCATGCTCCTCTCCCAAAACCACCCGAGTCGTCGCACCCCGCCCCGTTCACTGGGCCGACGAAACCCTGGCCCAGTCTTAACCCCTTCACAACGTACTACAAACCCAGCTATCTCGAGCCGGCCGAGTCGCCGCCGAGCATGACGTCGGAATCAGGGCCCAGCCGTAGCGTGAGTCTGGATGACCCAGACGTGAGGATCGCTGCCGAGGCGCTGGGCCAGATGAGGACAGGTACGTTAGAGAAACTGTAAAGAACATGAGGTTTTATAGAGATAGATACTGACACTTCATCTCCCGTGGTAGAGTCCGGCTCCTCCCCACGCAACCGAGCGTCCACCCCCAACAGCCGCGCAACATCTAGAGACTACAAGACTGCCAGCCCTTCTCCGCGGAGTAATAGCGCCAAGAGGGGAGAACCCCTTCTCTCACTCATCACAACGTCATATCCACTCTTGGGTTCAACCATCGAGAACGCCGCATCTGCTTATAACACCGGCAAAAGCTATTCGCCGCACCTTAAGACCGGCGCCGAATACGTCGAGAATTTGGTCAAGCCAGCAGTGGAAACGGTCGGCCGAAAGACGGGGGTTGAGGGGGGTATGAGGTGGTTTTTTATGCGCGGCCGAAAACAGCGTCCGACTGCAGACATGGAGAACGACGAGCGTGGAAGTGGCAAACGTCTCAGGTCAGATCGAAATATCAAGCGAGAGGAGATGGTGCACTCGCCGTCGCTGGATTCGGTCACCGATAGTGTGGATCGGCGCATGTCAATCAGTACCGTTGACACGTTGCCTGCCTACGACGACCAAAGATCGCCCGCGTATACCGAAGCCGCCGATAACCAAACGGCACTGGGTCCAGGCTCTGCCGGGGCGGGACAGCAGTGGGGCCAGCGATTTGTCGTCACCACTTCTGGCCTTGGTGTCGCTATGAAGCAGGAGAGTATGAAGAGCCTGAAGTACTGCCTTAAGGTGGTTAAGGAGACAAACGGGTACCTCAACGATGTTCTTGTCAAGCTCAAGAGTGTTATCGAAGAGTACGACCGCGCGTCGCAAACGGACGGCGACGACCACACCATGACAGACGGCGACCGTCCCGCTCCACACACAGCCGAGGATCGCGGCAGGTTGATCCAGCGCATGACTGAACTTCGCGACGACCTGTTTCGCGTTATCCATCGAACTGTGCAGACAGTCTCCAAGTATGCTGGTGGTGCTCTTCCCGAGAACGCAAAGAACCTGGTCCACAGCCAACTGATGAGTTTACCCGGGCGATATCAGTTTCATTATGTGCGGGAAACCGAGAGGCGGCGGGAGAACGCTGGCCCGGACGCATGGACGCGGGATAGCGCCCACTTAGCCCTTCTCTTTGCGAAGGAGGCGCTACAGATGATGACCCAGGTTGGCGAGGTTCTTAACAGAACCCTTGTGAGTGCGGAGGAGTGGTGCGACACACTCTACAGAAAGAACGGTCAACCACTTCCCTCGCTCGGCACCGACCAGTCACTACCGGCTACACCGGTTCCTGCCATCGACCAAGATGTCCAGATGTCTGGTTAAGTGTCGTGGAATAGTTGGCGTTCTGGAGAGCGGAGTTGTGGGCGAGCAGCCCGTGCTTAGAGCAGAAAAGACGACGAGAACGTTACACATGGAGGTTTGGTGGTTTTCTTTTTTTTTTTTTGCGCAGAAATCAACCCTGGCCACGGTTTCTCATTTCAGCCGACTTACCAGGCGACTTCTCGGGATACCCCTTAGCTTCTTTATACACCCGGCGAGGTGTTCATCTTATTCTTGTTTACAAGAGGTGTTGCCACATGGCTGCCTCGGCACATTCTTTGTCCCTTCCTTTGTCAAATCTGGTTACGGTATGCTCCTGTTACGGTACATCTACCACCTTGGTATACCTGGATCCCTTCCCACTCTACGTCAGTTGTCTGCCTTCTAGATATCTATTCCTCGTTACCTCTTTGCACAGCGAACAGGACTTCAAGCTTACGCTTTCTTTTCTGACTCGAAGTAGGACACAGTGAAAATGTACTCGTAGTTACACATGTGCCGGTCCCTTTAAGAAGTGATTGAGGGAATCTAGGCCCGGTGCACTTATAGCCGTGATGGGATTTCCAACCGTTTCTAATCGCTATTGCATGACAGGTTGTGTTCTTCCCAAAGGAAAAGCTGCGTACTTTGCAAAGTACCACAGTCTAGATCAACTAGGACTGAGGTGCAAGGTTGTGCGGTAAGACAAGTGGCCCAATTTCCCATATTTCATTGCTTGCTCTCATATTGCTCTATTAGCCACTTGAGGACATGCTGTGTGCTTCTCGCCTTTATTAACAGACGCGGGTCGTGTTGCTGAGAAAGATCCTCCAGTGTTAAGCTTTTTCCTAGCTGCTCCAAGTCCAAAACCCTGTCTTGGTTTGACACCACTTCTTCTGTTCCAACAAAGATCGGAGTCCAGCCTGCACCGCGCGCTCCAAGTACGTCATTCTCGTACTCATCGCCCACATAGAGTTTCAACCAAGGCAATGCTGTCTGTGCAGGCCCAATATGCTGTTCATGCTCGGTAGCTTCCTGTGTTGCCACAAGCTGGACCGCCAGATCCTCGGCGGCGTCAAATATGCGCCTATCCGGTTTACCAAACCCGACATCGTAGGACATGCAGTGGAGGTCGATGTCATACTGCTCAGCTGGGGGCTCCCGGACCGGGCCTAATGGGTCCCCGAAGCGCAGGGGGCTCACGCGAAGACCCAACGATGACAGGATGTTGGGGACTCTGTCGTCTGAGTTTGTGATGACGCCAATCACAATCCGAGGGGACTTGAAATGTTGTCCCCGTTGCCTTTGCCGCTGCTCAAGCTCTTTTTGTTTTAGCGACCGGAGGAGTGATGTCACGCCTGAGGAGAGGCTGTACCCCTCACCAGAGCTGAACCTGCGATAGAGTGTGGGAGCGAGATCCTTGGGCAGCTCGGTCCCATTTCTCACGAGCGGTTGGAACGTCTGGTGGATGACCTGGCCGCCTGTCAGGAGATCTGGCCACATGTAAGTGACAGTGAGCGCAGGCGTTTCCTACTTACATTGGTCCACCACTTTGACGCACCCATCCCGCTGGCCTTGCCGTAATTGGGATGCAGTTTTGATTCGCGGGAAAAAGCAGTCTTGAACGATGCCTCGGCATCTTCAATGCTGAAACCACCGAGTCCAAATTGTTGCGCGACCGTGATGTACTGCTCCAACACGGGAGCCCTTGGGTGGAAGAGGGTTCCAAAAGCATCAAAACAGAGTAGGAGGTTTCTCTGCGCCATAGTTATTCTTCTGTGTGGCGTGCAACGAGCGAACCGTAGTTGAGCGGCCAAGGACTTAATGGAGCGACATAATTAAGCGAAGGAACGGTGAGTTCAAAGACGATTGATCTCCCCCCACCTCTGAGACCCTAACCCTTGGAACAGCGACCACATATCTCGGTGGCTAAATGAGAACGGCTTTGGAAGAAAGCGAAGGCCATGCTACAATATTTGCGGTTAGGACTAGTCACTTGTTACATGTTCCTCCGAGTTGAATATCGAGTCAAGTCGTCCCTCCAGAACGCTGTCCACTGCAGTCTTGATGGTCGAACACACCTCGCGGTTCTGAAATAGAACGCCGAGTTCCTGACTGGTGAACCAACTCGCGCGATCCATATTCCCCGACCCAAGTAAAGCATATTCCGCATCCACAAGTGTCAGCTTCAGATGGGAGTGTACCGGTTCTTCTGGAGGTGGAGGAGTGATTTCGGGTTGCCTTTCGCGGGGTTCGGGATTATCATTGGTTTTCGGGTGGAAGTATGATATTTGAAGGTGGCCAAGCCGATTGCCCGTAATCCTTGGCCGTCCAGTTTCGAGGTCGCAAAATAGCCTACTGCTGCCATCTTGTGTCTTATGGTTGCCGCCAGTTAGGGTTGTGAGCCGACGGAAGCGGCGAATTAATGATCGGATACACCAAGATGTGGTAGTTCCTGCTGTAAGAAGCTGCTCAAGCAGCATCATGTTGCGGCTCGTCACAATGGTAACGTTCACGCCCCTTGCGAGGGCATCCAAAAGGGCGGCGAGGACGGCCTCGCAAGTGAGATTAGGAGTCTGGACGTAAATTGACTGTTGTGCTTGCTCGAAGAGCTGTAACGACGCAATATTGAGAGCGGTGTCGGGTGGTGTAGGAGCCTTTTGCCAGGGGAATGGACGGAAGCGCGGATTGCAGTGGTGTGATGAAGGAAGGATAAGGGTTGGAACCGTCTCCTGGAATTGGAAATCTGAGCGGTGGTGAGCAATGCTCTGTATCTCCATGAGGTCTGTATCGGTCTCGTCAAATTTAACCTGAGATACGTCCGTTCCGCTGTGATTGTGGTTGTAGGACGGATCTGACCGGGAGTCGGCTAGGCTCTCCCAAGTGCGAAAATAAAACGCGAATAGAGCACGGACTGCGTCGCCCGTGATCTCTACGCAGCCCTCAAGCCAGGATTCCCAGCTGACGTTGCAACTTGGTACGAATGCCCTCTGCCTGTCGATAATGACAAACTTGGGATGCATCACGCTGAAGGGTAGAAAGAATAGACTCTTCGCCTCGAGGTGGATTCCCCCGGCTTCGAGTAACTCGGGCTTTGGTAAGCCGAGCTTTTTGTGCCAGGATGCGGGAGGGTAGGTGTACCCATTGCGCGATTGCGGGTGTAGCAGTTTTTGCAATAAGGAGCGCGACGACAGACATATGCGAACGTGCAACGGCGGGATGACAGTTGATCCTGTTGAGCGTGCGTTTTCGATGACTTGGCGGCGGTATGCCGCGAGGTTTGTGAGGGCATTGCAGAGGGCTGTCAGCGTCTTAGAAGGCGCCCAGAAGCAAGTGACGAAAATGATCTCGTGGCGGGCCGACGTTATGGCGGGTATCAAGCATTTGGTAAAGATGGAAGCACCAGTGCCCAGTGAGAAGCTCTCCGGACGGCTACTTGTCGCGAGCAGCTCCCGGTCAAACGCGCCTTGGAGGTCATAACGCGGCAGGTCCCAATTCGACAACCGAGGCGGATGCCGCGACTCCAACCGTCGAATAAACTCATGGACAAAGCCCGGTGGATAACTCATCGCAAAAATATTCAGGCAATCTTTACCTAGAAGAAGCGTGACGAAAGGGAGGATAAGTGTTTCCAGCAATTCATTCAGCTCTGTGACTTGAGATTTTCGGTGACGGAATGCGAAGTGAGCGCCAAGGATTTGAGCCAAGCACGGCCAAATGCGACATCCACTCGCAGGCCGATCGCTGGCCGTGCTTACAGCATGCAGCCGCATAATTAGTAGATGAATGTTAGCCACCACAATCAATCAATGTTGGGCGCCTAGGTTGACAGTTAGAAGCCATAAGTAGAGGAACGTTTTTTTTTTTTTCGTTTTTTTTTGGGGGGGGGGGG
>MU857836.1:0-22789 GCA_033296725.1 Corynascus novoguineensis | reverse complement strand
GGACAATGCTATAGAGGAGGAGGCTAACGAGCAGCCCTTCGTTGCTCCGAAAACGTAAGCGGATCGCGATAGAATATAGACTGCCTAGACCAAGTATATCGTCTCCCGCTTCCTAGGCTTAATATAAACCAAATTTCGATATAATACCTCAGACAATGTGCTGATATGTTACTGATTTCTATCGTTATTTGAAGTTTCTATAGACTTACCGGAAAGAAAGAGGGTGAAATCGACAGCTCTAGTACTCCTTAGGTGTATATAGCCCCGTCATCAAACCCGAAACTGGTACTAACTGAGTGAAGCCGTGGTAATGTCGACTACTACCGCTTCTAGGTAGACTTTGCTCGGGACCTAAAAGCCCTAGAGGTCTAGGCACTAGTCAAGGCGTTTCTATATATATACGTGTAAAGCTCCTTCCAAGAACGTGTTGTGCTAGGGCCAGAGGAGCGTGCCTTGGTTCGCATGGTCAACTCCGCTTTTAGTGTCATTGAGGTTTGGCGTAGGCTTATCGTAGCGGCGGATTTTAAAGTCCTTAGTGGTGAGCGGGCCGCTTTGTGGAGAAGGGAGAGGTACCTAGAAGCCGACCGGATTTTCCTGAAGTGGCATCAAGAAGGTGAAAAACGTGACGGACCCGCCTATTTAATTGTCAAGGTATATAGGGCTAAATCGAAAACATCACTTCTATCCTTCTCTAGATTCTTAAATCTCCTATTACTAAGGTAGCTTCCTCTATACCTCCCCTCTTACCGTTCTACGCTTCTATTATTTGTCTGCTTTACTAACTAGGGTCTGGCTAGTAGATTATCTGGTCACTGTCTCCAGAACTTAACCTAGAGATGGACTCGTTGTATAGGAAGGTTGAGGCGACAGTAGCAGACATTATCATTATTCTTATAAAGCTCTATAGGCGTGAAACGGATATGCCCGCTCCGCCACTTACAAGGGTAGGGTTCTACTATACGGTTCTCGATCTGGCTATCGGCGGTCATCGTCCGGGTTGCCTTAAAGATACCCTATGTCGGTAGTACACTATAGCCCTCGTACAAGATCCCGATAACCCGACCCGGACAAGGCCTATTGTTATAACCAACATTAATCGGAACAAGATTAAGGAGACCAAGAAGACCTATAAATACAAGAAGCAAAGATCGTAAGCAATTCTATCCTTTGTAAATAGGAGAACAAGGGCTAACAAGGTATATCCCTTATCACCTATTAATAGGTTCGCCTATTATACTACTACCGTGCCATATCCCCTCCTCTGTTCTCCAAGCCTTGTAATCACCTAGGCAATATAGATAAACGCCTTGGACATGGACTATAAGACGGTCTATGAATTTCTTCACTGTCCAGTCCTTGGCAGGACCGATTACCTTGTCATCCCCTGGAAGGAGGAATTCCTCGACAAGCCTCTTTTCCCACTAACATACAAAGCGTTCTAGGAGTTGTGGAATCGGTGCCTCCTTGTTATAGGCATCCGGAGACTAATCTGCCCTTATGCTCTACAGGTCGGTACAGGAGCCCAGATAAATGGTATGTTGCTGCTAGACACTGACTACTGCTCGATGTCGGATAATCAATTGGCATATATAGTAGATAATCTTTCAAGTGCCCTACGAAACTACATTATAGGCCACTTAGGAGTAGTTTTCGAAAACAACTACTAGACAGCCGTTATAAGACCCAATCTTGCCAAAATAGCGTTTAGGCCGAAAGCGGTACGCCGGGATAAGTCACTTTTTAACGATCTTCGCAATATAACTCTCTCACAGGACAAAGGCGCCCTTGTCTCGGTGCCGAAAGAACAGATTAAGAAGTTCTATAAACGAAATGATATTGCTAGGTTCCGCGCCTAGATCTAGGTCTTAACTGACCGGAGGGAGAAGAATAGGCTTTATAGGTAAATAAGTAGTACTATTGACACTTGTAAAAAGCTACAGCTCGACGCAAATCGCCAGGCCTACTTCAAGGAGGCGGACCGGTTACGTCTCTAAGGTCTTGAGCCGGAGCCGACGCCCGGCGCTAGGAGTCCGGATAGGGCGGCTCCGGTGGCCGAACTTCTATCGCGCCTAAGCCTGGAAGACGAGGGCGAATCGTTAACGGCCAATACAAGCGTATCGGAGCAGTATATCGAAGCGTAGCTACAACACCTCTCGTCTACCGCACCTAGAGTGCCACGGCGGAAACCAGAGAATGCGGAACCTCCAGAGTCGAAACGGGCACGGCGGGGTCCAGAGATAGCGGCAGCTTCTAAGTCGTAACAGTTGTCTTGCTGTTTCGTCTGCTCCAAAGGCTTCACAAACCGCTCATCCCTTACGCGTCACTTCCGGAATTCCCACCTGGTCGACGGTACGTTTGACAAACCTCTCGCTTGTCGAGAGTGCAAGCGCACTAAGGCTGTCGTCCACGGCCCGTCAATCAACTCGTTAGTTCCCTCCTATCTATCCACTCGCATCTGGAGGTAACCGGCCCAAGGCCGAGGGCTGCCGAGGCCCCGAACAGGCACAGCCTGTTACAGCACGGTCACCTTGATGGTTACCCATTATACGGTTACCTGACGTAGTGCAAGTTTCGAGTTTGCGAACGCAATACTCCACCAACGATGTCCAGGTGCTAGACTAGCCACGTGACAACCCAGCTTCTTCCCGTTGCTTTGCGACGACAATAGGAGCTCCGCTTCCTAAGACCTAAGAGAGGGTAGACATGTGATGGGAAGTGACCTTGGGTATGCAATCGTATTGATGTGGTTGCGCGAAGGATCGTAACTGTGGGGCAGGCAGGGCTGTCGGGAATATAGCCCCGACCACGAGCACTGACCACCCAGGGCAGTGTGACCCTAACCCTAGCTATATACACAACATGATGGTCACAGGCAAAGCCTGTGACAAGACATGAACTCTACTATATAAGATCTCCATGCCAAAACTGCCGTCTTGACGGGTTAGGGTTCTATATAGCAACATGAAGGGCGTTAGGAAGGTCGCCGTCATAATGGCCATGTAGACGACGAAGTTCGTAGCATCGCCATGGCCATGGTGGATAATCACTTGTACCTTGATACCGTGAAACAGCGGGGCTGACTTGTGACTAGATCGATGATCACCTTGGAGATTGAACTGCGACGGTGTCGGAGTTCCCGTGTCGTAGAAGTGGGCCTACGCCATGACGAGCAAGATCGCGGCGATGTATAGGTCGTGGTCAGAGTTCTTAGGGACCAACCGCTTAGACCTCTTCTTACGTTATTGAACAATATATGTTATGTTGACAAAGGCCAGAATAGGCGCAGATACTATGCTTTTCTCATGGCCATATCCTAGGAGAGAGTCGGATAAGGTGCTAGTGCTTTGGTGGCTCCTCTATAGACAGGGGATCTGAACTGCTCTATAAGAGTGCTGCCCCAAGATTAAGGTTTAGACCAACGTTTGTCTCTGGACAAGATAGCGTAGCAGGAAAGAGCGTCGACATAAGATGCTTCATCGCGCGGGTCTTGTTGTTGGAAACTAGTTTCAGCGATGTTTCAAGCGTGTTAAGATTCTTTAATAATGCCTGCCCTATCTAAGACGGCTTTAGCGGCTCTTTAGTTGTAGAATTTTCACTAGCGATATCGAGCTGCTTGTTGAAGCGTACCCTAAGCAGCCCAAGGTGGAAATCTGTCCACGAGAGTGGGAGAACGTGGAGGCGTATGTTAGCATGCCTTCGCATGATATCGGATAGCGAATCAGGATCGTATGGCTTTTCTGGGGAAACAAAGACGAAGAATACAACTCGTACGTAAAGGTCGGGTGTTCCGGTCTTTTGTAATTACTTGAGCATCAGCTGCGGGATGACGGGCGGGCCGAGCTTAACCAGTTCTTCGAACTTGTCGCATTCAGTCTAGAACTCGGAGCTGCTCTGCAGGGCAACCGGGTCGTAGTACTTCTCCCAGTCCGCCCGGGGGGGGGGGGGGGGGCATTCCGGTTCTTTTCGGAAATCAAGCTAGCCGTGCGCTCGGGGTCGCCGTCGTTTACCATGTATTCTGGATCATGCTCCAGCTTGTCGTCCGCAGGAGCGGAGTGCGTTAACCCTGAACCTTCAGAACATTGCATCCATGAAAATTACGCCGTCTGGGTGGTTGCTTGACGCACAAAGGAACACGGCCGTGGCGTCGTCTTTATGCGTTGCCACCTGCCACACGACGAGGGGCACGGCCTTGGGCCCAAGAGCCACGAGTGTCGCGTGCTCGGGGACTGAGGCCCAGGTGGAGGGACTAGACAGCACAAACTGTATATCAGCATACAGCGGTGACGGTGCACCATCGCTGGCCCGAGACACGAACGAGGACGAGGACGAGAGGGCCTTGTGCCAGGCCTCCCATTTCGCTTCCAAGTCAACAACACATGCTGGGAACGCGCTAACCAGCTTGAAGTAGAACCTGAATAAGTACCACCGAGTGTTGCGGATTCGCCGGATTCGGTGGCCATTGTTGCTGCTGTTGTCCTCGTCTGGTTGGTCTCCTCCGGAGGTGTCTTGTGCTGTGGTGGTGCACTGCTGCGGGGCAGCGCTACAAGCGCTGTTCGGGCGCACCAACCAGACAGCGCCGTGCCCGAGCCGCTGACCATTAAAATCAAGCGCCTCCCTCCAGGTCTCCAGGTGCGCGGCTCCAACCCAACACTCCGTCCTCGCCCCCGAACCACGCAACATCATGGCTTTCATTTCGCGTTTCCGCACGCAAATTCTCTCTTGGTGGCAGAACACGCCTTTGCCAGCTGGCGTGCCTGCAACCTTCCAGTCATGGCACCAATTTGACGAGTCCAACAATCAGTGGTGTGCCTTGGAATCCAGACGCGAGATCGGCGGTTCCCCAGGCGAGGGAGGTCAACAAACAGCAACCGACGAGCCTTACAACCTGGTCACCTGGAACGTCGACTACTCCTCTCCCTGCCCAGGAAAGCGCCTCGCCGCCATCTTATCGCAAACCTGGTCCCTATCTCCAGCTGTCGATATCGTCTTCTTCCAAGAGCTCTCCGGCGAGGGCTACTCGCTCCTCTTGGACGACCCAGAGGTTCGCCGTGGTTGGTTTCTGAGCGATGCGGACGGCGTCCTTCCTGCTGGACAGTCATTCACGACCATCACTCTTCTTTCCAAAACACGGTTTCAGAGGCCCAACCTCGGTCCGGTCTGGCGAGTCAAATATCGAAGCCGCTTCGATCGGGACGCGCTCTGCTGCGACGTTTTCGCCGCCTCCGCATCTGGCAAACCCGGTGTTCGCCTTCGGCTCGTCAACGTGCACCTGGACTCTCTCCCAATCCAGCCCTCCCTTCGGCCTCAGCAGGTCTCTACCGTTGCTTCCCTCCTGCGCAGCGCGGGCCGGGGCGTCGTGGCTGGCGACTTCAACCCGGTGTTGCCCGCCGATGACGCCCTCATTCAGGAGAACGGTCTCGTGGATGCGTGGGCCGAGCTGCGCCCTGGGGATCCTGGATTTACTTGGGGCGCCGACGGGAAAGAGCCATTTCCACCAAATCGGATGGATAAGGTTGCCGCGGTTGGGCTGAGGATACAACACGTCGAGATCCTACGGCCCGGCTCCATCAGCAAGACAGGTCGTGTGGGAGAGCTTACCGACGATGACGCCGTGGCTTGGAGCGATCACTCAGGTCTACGATGCTCGTTCAAGCTGGTGGGATTGTAATTACCTTTTTAAAAGTCTTGTTCTGTTCTTGTTTTCCTCCTTTTGGGCCATGTGTTACGTACCTAGGTGGTAGGGAGGCAAGCTCTCGCCTCCCAAGCACCTCATGACCAGTGTCGACGCCCCATGCCTCCGGAATGCGTTTCCATGCCATTCATTCACTTTCAATAGATTATACCTCTCCCAGCAACCTTACTGCTTATCATGCATCGTGACCCCTCGCCTTTGTCCCATTTGAACCCTATACGTACATGGCAGTGCCTGGGTGGACAAGCAGCCCCAGGCTGAGCCCTCATCCCCGGTAGCTTCGATCTAGTTTCTGCCATTCCTTCAGGTCGCCAAACTCCCTCACCCAGTCGCGGAGGCCGTTAGCCGGATCGCTCGTCAGTCTCCTCAGGTCTATTGCAGCGCGATTGCTGATCAGCAGGTCTCTGATCGAGACAATGTCAGAGATGTCCCCCTGCCGCTTCGGCCCCAGGCGACGGGTCTTATTGGCCCAGCTGCTCAGCTTCAGCTTCAGCAGCCCGGCAGGCTCCAGGAAGTTCAGCTGCATGAATTGGCCGGCCTGGATCACCCTCGCCTGGTCGAGCGTGGGGAACGCCATGAAGCCGGCGATGATCCCATCCACCTCCACAAAGTTGCCGGAGGACTCGACATAGAAGTAGTACGAGTTCGGAGGTAGAGTCCCGGTGACGTCTTGGACGAAGGGAGGGCGAGAAAGGATGTTGAGGAGGGTGCCGTACCCATGGTTTCCGTTGGGAACCGCGATGTCGATGTCGGAGGTCGTCCGGGCCGTCATGCCCACGTTGATGCAAGCGAAACCGCCGCAGAAGTAGTAAGACACACCGGCGCGGCTAAGCTCCCCGTGGAGATACATAGCACAGCGGTAAAGGTCTCTCTGCGGGGGCGAGGGAAGAACAGCTTTGATGGAGTTTAGTTAGCACTGCAGCTGGCATGGGTTTGGATCCGGGTGATACCTACGCTTCTGCCCCGGCGGGGTCGTTTGTCGAAGATGAGCGATCAGATCGCGGAATGCAGCATTTGCCTGCTCTACCTCGAGTCAGGACTCAGAAACAACAGGGTAGAGACAAGAAGGACTTACTCGCAAGATCGCTCGGGCTCACTTGTCTGGATCTCGACATGTTGGATGATGAGAAGGGGGTAAGAAAATGGAGTAGTCACGGGGAGGGAGGGATGGAGTCTGGGATGTCGTCTTTGCCTTGAAAATCGATCTTGCTTGCTCGTGTGGTGCTTAGTGTCATTGAGTGCCTATCAATGGGAGAAGGCGTGAGGGTTCTTGTAGGTATCTATGGATCCATCTTCAGGCAGGCTTCTCGGCGGGCCGGTCAACCAGACCGCCCAAGAGCAGCAGCGTCTCGAAACCTTCCAACCATTCTTGAACTGCACAGCCACGGAATCGTTCGGATGCGGCGCTTGAACAAGGTGTTGGACAATCAGCTACCGATCGTGGTTCTGGATGTTGGAGGGGTTGGAGCCGACTGCGTTACAGATCTGGTGGTGTCGGTGACGGCCGCCTGCCGCCCGCAGTTTGCCGCCAGGGTGGGAAGCAGGGGAGCGCGGATTGGTTCTGTTGACGATCTCCTGCAGTCAATCTGCAACTCAGCGGCTATCCGCGACGACACGCAGGGGGCGGTACTGCGGGCCTGCGGCACTGTGTTTGGACTCGGCGCTTGCTCAGGACTAAATTTGGCCGCCGACTTCGGCACTGGCTCACGGGGCAGGTCTGAATAAGGCCTGGTTATGTTCATTGTTGGCGGCACCCCGTCCACGTCAACAAACTCACAATGTTTGAGGACGACCAACTTGAACTCAACCTCGTGCAAGAGGCAAGCACCAAAGATGCTGCTATCATTGTGCGCATCTTGGCCGACGGTGGTATCCCCACCGCGCTCGGGGGTATCATGGCAGCCACCCTCTACGGCGGCGGCCTCTGCCCTTTGGTGCGTCTTGCCCCCAGCGTTTCTCGCCCCCATCTTGTACGCAGGACTAACCCAAAGTGACCAACAGGACATTGAGCTGATCGTCAACGATGCCGATCAACACCGGGCATTCGATCTTCTCACCTCCCGGGGGGCTCAGCCATCCGTCCCTGATACCGAGGCAGAGGAGCCGGCCGCCAGTTTCGAGCGGTGGCGCGAGCTTGCGCCGTCGTACCAGTTCTCTGACAGGCGACGCGTGCGGCTCTGCGTTCCCATGTATGAGCTCCCTCGCACGGGAGATCCGATCGACGACGCGCTACGCCCATTTGTTATTCTCTACTCCGCCGAAACCGTGGGGCTTCCTGCGGTTCACTTTCCCAGCACAGGAGAAACGGCGTTCGAGTCCGGATACACCCCAATATCCTCCCTGGCATCGGTATACAGCAATGCCAGTACTTCCCTTGTACCGACATTTCCGTGCCTCGTTGCGTCGGAAATGCACGTGCTTTTCCATCACGCCGATTATCTCTCCCCCACATGGGGCCAGCACGTTGCTCAGCTCTCGGAACTTCTCCGATCACGAAGCTGCGACGGAGGCTACGACAGCTTGCCAGAGCTGGTGAATTCGGAGCTCCGTGAGTTTGCAGGATGGATGAGGTCGCACTTGCAGGATGGTGCGGATGGAGAGGGCCTTGCCCGACTGAAGGAAGCATATACAGATGGTTCATCTCTGCAAGACAGCGCCACCGGAATGGTCATCGACGATGATGGCTCAATTTAGATGAATGTTCCGCGTCTCTTTGTCATCGGTAATTCAGCGTCGTCGCCCAAACACATAAGGGCTCTACCAATAGGTCTTTTTATTCTAATCAGGACTTGGTCCTACCAGTCTTCGGATGATGGGTAGAAGGTTGTGTTTGTGCTGAGATGGTAGGATGGTGGTGACGGTTGTGTGGCGTGGTTGATGACAACCCAGCCTCAAGCTTCCAGCCTGTCATGTCCAGCCTATAGAAGTAGATGCAGTCTCAATATGAAGCTTATATACATCCCTGTCGGGAACTATCAATATTCGTGCGTATGCCAATCGCTGAAGGCCCGGTACCCGCCTCATCCCACACACGCCACTCTCTATGATAATAACTGATCAACGGTTCAGGAGGCAACGCCCGAGCAAAATAAAGAGGAAAAGAGGCAAGCCGAGAGCTCAAGAGAAAGGCCGACGTCGGGGAGGAGAGGTTCTATGTATGCTCTTCCAGAGGCTAGAGAACCTAGGGACTTGGGGCGCCCTTGCTTTGCTTCCCCCATTGCTTGATGGGCAAGGATTTTCCTCGCGCCCGTCCGGCTCGTCCCATCTCTCATTTGCACACTTGCTTGTCCGTGGTAATTTTGTGCGAGGATGTGGCCCTCGGAGCACCCAGGACCGGCCGCGCAACGTCAACCACGGTTCCGGCGTGGACGGCTAGGAGGGTCTGGGAGTTTCCCCCGGCGCCCCCGCATCTGAAGGTTGGCGAGAAACAGGAATCCGGGGAGAAAATAGACTAAAAATATCGTTCGCTCGTACTTCCAAGTTTTCTGGCTCGACTCCGCGTCAACGCTTAAGTTGACTACCCCCACGAAGGAAAGGACAAGGACAAGGACCAAGACAAGGACAAGGACCACGACAAGGACAAGAACCACGACAAGGACAAGGACGAGGACAACAACAAGGACAAGGACAAGGACGAGGACAAGAACAAGGACAAGGATCACGACAAGGACAAGGACGAGGACAAGAACAAGGACAAGGACCACGACAAAGATAAGGACCATGACAAGGACAAGGACCACGACACGGACCGCGAGACGGACTCTGACTGCGACGAGGACGACAAGGACAAGAACAAGGACAAGGACCACGACAAGGACCACGACACGGACCGCGACACGGACTCGGACTGCGACGAGGACGACAAGAACAAGGACAAGGACCACGACAAGGACCACGACAAGAACAAGGAGAAGGAGAAGAACAAGAACCGCCCCAAGCCCGGCGACAAGTGCAAGAAGCCCGGCAAGTACCAGTGCTTCGGCAAGAAGGCCATCCAGGTCTGCGATGTCACCAACATCCTGCGCCTGGTCGGCAACTGCCCGGAGACGTCGCACTGCGCGTACCTCAATGGCATTCCCTTCTGCGTCATTGACGTGTAATTACCTCTCCCCTCACTCGAGGGGGTTGGGTGCGCTGGTTGAGAGAGGGAAGGAATTGGGAGGGAGTGATGAAATGGATGGATGGATGGATGGATGGATGGGTGGATGGATGGATGGATGGAGGGGATTGGGGGCAAAAGATGGTTCGGGTTGTTAACGGCTTCTCTTGTGATGGTGCTGATACTGTTGGATGATGCTGCTTGCGGTGAGGGTTGGTTGGATGGGAGGATAATTAGGAGGGGTTCTTCGCTTAGTCGGGTTGCTGCTTGCTCCGAGCGATCCTTTTTCGGGCACGGCAACCCCCCTTTTGGGTCGGGGGCCGGCTTTTTAATTGCGGCAGAGAGAGAGAGAGAGAGAGAGAATGTGTATGGACAATGGATTCCTTTCATGGCAAGGACATTGTAGAGCGCGTCGTTGAATCTCTGCTTCGATCATGTTCTGAACATTCCCTCAACCCTCCTCTGCCGGATCGGCATTCTGAAGAGAGGGCAGGGCCAACATGGAGTTGACTCTCCGGAATTTCGCATGTAATAAGCGGATTCAAAATTTAAGACGTGTGAGATGGGGCTGAGAAGTTGGTTGATATGTGGACGGGGATGTGTTGGCCGTGGACTCCTGGGCCCCTGAATAGGTAAACAACCAACAAACAATCTCCTGCCTCCGGGATTGCGGCGCGCCTTCCAATCTCGACCGACCCCATGCCCATCATTCCCCTCTGACTGCCCGCTAGGAGGTCGCTCGAGGCAGGTAGCAAGACGAGTCACAGCAGGGCGGTGATTGTTGCTGGTTGAGTCTTTCGGGCCACCTCGGCTGACCCAGTTGATGTTGTCAAGTCGAATGTTAGACTCTGGGCAACCCTATCTTAGGAAGAGAATTCGAGTTTCTTGACCATCAAGTTCCTTGGCTGCCGATCGGCTTCCAGCGAGGTTCCCATCGACCGGTATTTACATCAAGCTTGAGCCAGGTCGTAGCCCCTTGTGTTGACCCTGATGGCTGCCGGACCAGGAATGGCTCCCGTTGGACAGAGAAACCTACCTGCAATCTCCACCTCTCCGTCCTTGGCCAGGTCACCTGTCCGTTGGCTCGCCGTCTTCACCTCTGCTTCCATGGCCTGACAGCGCTACGAGGAGGACCGCATATCAGCGATGGTTCCGGCATCTCCCAACACATACGACCACAGGCACTAGAAAACTCGGGATCCCGTCCGCTCTCCCCTAGATAAACTAGCGACCGCCAGACTAGTAGTTGGGTCGGTGACGACCAGCGAATCCCTGATGTTGTATGTTTTTTTTCCCTCTCCACCCAGTATCCATTGTGGACATAATACTTCTCAGCCTTGGTGGGCTCCTTGTTTGGGGCCAGTTCAACAGCATCGGAGATCAAAACAATGATGATAGTTGTTCCAAACCCTCGGAGATTCCATCTGTGTCTGAAAACATTTTACTCCGAGCATAATCCTCTATTGTTTCAATACCGGTATAGGGCAGCCCTTTGTAAGGGGTTATAGGTGATTGATAGCCGACAATACTTTCAACTCTCACTCTCCTTGCCTTGCTACTTACTTACTGCTCAGGCCGAAAGAACGCCCGGCGGATACTACACTACGAATCAAAGCTTGTTGGCATGCATGTTGGCCGCGAGGATGCCACCATGGAACCGAAGGCGACCCGAGCCAATTACCTCCCACTGCAACAATCAACACCACTTCCTCTCTTATCAGCTGCGGCTCGATCGAAAAACCAACATCCCCCGAAACTCCTCCAAAATGGGCCTCACGACAATCCTCCGGGGCTTCAAAATCCCCGTCGTGCTCCTCGACCGCCACCTCGAAAACAACCGCATCAAGCCCACCTTCGGCCACGCGCCCATCTACGATGCACCCGCCTGGCCCGGCGAAGCTACCACACCCCGCATCGACGAGGGCTCTGCCTACTTGCGCACCCGGCTCGGCCCCGACGGCGCCGACAGGCGCATCTTCCTGCCGCAGCGGCAGGGCGCGGGCAAGTCGTCGCACGCCTACGTCGCCTTCGCGTACATCATGGTGTTTGGCCAGCGCCGGCTGCGGCTGCCCGGGGACCTGCCGGACGCGCCTCCCCGCGGGGTGGGCGGCGCTGCGCGAGGAGATATTGGCGCTGGTGCAGGAGGGCGAGGAGGGGCTGTTGACGGTGCCGGGGATGCAGGCCGAGGAGGAGGGTGATGACCCGGCGAGCATGGTGTTTTTGGTGGTGACGGATTCCAGGGAGTTTCCGTTTCGGGGGCCGTTTATGAGGGAGGTGAGCTTTGTCTTGGGAGTGATGTCTTATTAGGGGACTGTTGCTGACTGTTTTATGCCGATGTTACAGTCGGATCGGACATGTGGCGAGTGTGGAGAGAAGTTTGAGAGCTGGGCCGATTGTCAGATCCATCGCAAGGAGGTGCACGAGGCTAATATTTGGGACGGGGTACCTGATGACCTTTAATGACACGGCGCCGCGGGGAGACCGGAGCCTCCGAAGTTCTGAGCTCCGTCATTAAGTAGAGGCAGAAGTTGTGGCCGAGGAACGAAATTCGGCGCTGGAGAACCAAGAACGCGGGAACTTGAGAGCATGGACGAGAGCTTTATCCTTTGGTGCCTGACTCTAGCTACCTGCTTAATCTGTTTGATGATGGAGAACGATACAAGTTGATGGAGGACTTGATATATGGCAATACTCGCCAACACCTGGTTGCCTGCGACAACTCGCAGATCAGCATGCAGATCAGGGCCCTCATTCCCCAGCCTAGGTTGACGGCCAACGGCCTGTCGATCAACCTGTTGAATAAGCTGTGGCTACTGTGGCGTATCCCAGCCACAATGCCCCCGGGTTCTTGGCATTCTAAGGGATTTTTACCGGGTCAGGAGGCCAACCCATCTTTTGAGTAAGACACAGACCTCTGTAACTATCGCCAGATTGACCGCCTTCAATTGAGCTGCCCTGCGGGCGTTGACCACTTCAAACCCTCTGTTTTGACCGCTGTATTTGCAACCGTGGATACGTGGCTGTTGGACTTCCAACACAACCAAACGAATTTCTACACCTAGGTCCCTACCAGATAGGATACCTACAAAAAGAAGTAGCAGACGTGCTGCAGGCGCGTGCCCCGATCTCATGGTCCCGCCGGGTCATGATGGTATATGCCCGATCCCTCGGGCGTCTCCTTGTGCCCAAGACAGAACCAGTGGTCACTGTCGTTCAGAAATAGATGGCTCGACCACGTCGCGTGGAGATAGCCGGGGTCGACCCGCAACCACCCGGGGTACGGATCCCGACGCTCGTCCGGCTGCGCCATATACTTGGCCTCTATCATCCACAGCCACGCAGGATAACCGGTGCCCAGCACATCCGCTTTCTCCTTGCGCGTCGCCGCACACTGCAAAATCATGCCAATTGCACGACTGCAATTGATGACTCAGCAAGCACGAGCCAACGCTCGCCCGAAGTTTTGCCGGCCGAGAACTCGTTCGCGTTCCCGGACCGGGGCCGCCTCCGTAACGACTCCAAACGGCGCCGGCGACGGAGGCCGGAATGCGTCGCCCATTCTACTTCGTTCACCCCCATTGAGTCCTCCAGCACGCGCCCCACGCATTCGCGATGGCGGCGCATTTTTGGCGCTAGGGTCCCGTCCCCGGTTCGGGGACGCGAACCAACTGCGCCACCGTATTGACGGTATTGCTAGTATGCTACTGTGTTCCCGTTCCTGCGTAGTGCTCTCTCTGATTGACTCGTAGATGTGGCAGATGTGGTGTTGCCCAGACTGCTGTCTAGGCTATCGGAGCGTGAGAACGGCCGCTTTATTGCGTGTTGAGATCTCGATACGGCTAGACCTAAGCGTTGGCAGGCTGCCTAACGCTCGTTCCGTTGCTGCAAGCTCCCCGGAGTATGGGTTCTGTTCCGATCTCGGACCCAGTCCATAGCTTTCAGCTGCTGGAACGGTGAGCTCACCGCCCCTCCAGAGTGCCACCCTCCGGGAAGAAGGACTCCATGCCATGCTCCGTGCCCTGAGCCGCCGCTTCGCCCCTGACAAGGTGACGGCTACTCGGCGCTACAAGGAGTCCCAGCTCACCCTCAAGGCCGTTGCTGCCGACGAGCAAGCCCTGCCGCGCTTTATCGGGAAGAAGATGCGTTGGGCAAGGGTGATGGGCTTGGTCGGCCATGGCAACAGCAATTGGGAGGGCACGATGATGCAGGTCTATGGCGACATGGACCTTGACATCCAGCGAATCCTTTACCCCCCCCCCCAACCCGGTCCAGATCATACGAGGACTACATGCGTGTGGTTGACGAGACTCGAGCCCTGTTGTTTCAGTCGGCCCAGGCCGAGTACTCTGGGAAGTCTGCAAGCAATGCCTTCAGCCACTTCAAGTCTGACGATCGCTACCTGTCTGAAAAAATCGCTGACAGCCGCAAGGCCTCGAGGTTCGGAAAGCCCTTCGAGAAGCATGCCCGCTTTGACTACGACCGCGACCGCGACCGCGACGCGACCGCAACCGCGACCACGACCGTAAACGTGAGCCCCCCCGTGACGAGGGCCAACCCCGCGAGCGAAACGGCGACCGTACCCGCGACCGTGAACGCGAACACCGTAAGGAGGAGTACAAGAGCTTCAGGAGGGATCACAACAAGGCGTACCAACGAGATGAGGCGCATGTTGCCGTGGACTCGGAAAATGGTAACGCGGCAAGCCAATCTTCTGCCAAGTCAGCGACGTCATTCAGCGATGACCACTACGCCCACATCGTAATCGACAGCCAGTGAACCTATCACAAGTGCCACGCAACCTTCCCGACCCGCCCGCCAATGTATCGCCACGTCAAGGTCTGCGCCATGCGCCCTATGCCGAAGAACGAGCTTCGTCACCGCCACAACCTGCTCAACGCCGAGCGCCGGACCTATGGGTTCTGTGAGACCCGACTGCTCTCACGGAACGAATTGTTCAAGCACCTCAAAACCTGCGAAGCCGCCGGGCAGGGGACCATTCGTCACCCTGGCGCCCTGTCAACCAGTGTTGACAAGGACCACATCGAGGATATCATGCCAGATGGCAACAGCGGTGATAACGCCCTCCATGCGTTGTTCGCCCAGTTGAACATCCCGGACGGCGAATTCCAGGTCTCGGAAACCCCCGATCGCCAGGAGGTGCCCAGCACCATCCGTTCCGGCTACATATACCTGCGCGTTCGAGCCAGAACCTCCTATCTGCGGGCGCCACGGAAGTATGCCTTGATCCGGGCGCTGGCACTTCTGTGGTATCCAAAGACTTCCTCGCCACCCTAGAACACTTAGTGGAACGCCGCAAGGGCCGTATCCAAGGCATTGGCAGGCAGTCCACTGACCAGTGGGCCACCTTCACTTTCTACCTTCCTGGCGTGGTTGACGGCAAGGGTGCTGTCGTCAAGTTCAAGAAATCGGCGGGGGTGGTGGAGAATTAGTCTGCTAACCTGCTGCTTGGGAATGACTTCCTCCATCAATTCCGCACCTTCATCGACTACAACCGCAAGGTGGCAACGCTCGCCCTTGAATCTAGCTTCCAGCTGCCCTTCGAACTCCAAGCCCGCCCCTTTCCATACGACAGGAAGGTCAGCACAACTCGCCAACTCACCATGCACCGCGGCTCAACAAACGGCACAGGGAATAGCCCCCCTCCTTTTCGAGTCAGTCTGCAAGATCCCAAACGGCCCCCAAGGAGAGTCCGAATTAAACCTGGGAATATCCTCAGACAGGGAGGCCGAAGGAGGCTGGGGGTGCACAGACCTCTTTCCAACGCATTGCTGTTGACCGGGTCGAGACCCTGGCTGGGATCCTACACGACCACAGCTGCCCCTCACTTCTTCCCGCGACTAATCAAAGAGGAGAGCCATTCCTTCCCCTCGCTCTTTATAAACAGGAAAGAAGGTTTTATGCTATTTTCTTTACAAAATACTTTAGGTAATTGTTTTTAATAAGTCTCTGTCGCCTTCCTCATTGACACCACCCACTCCCCCATTTTTCTTTTCCATTTTTCTTCGTCGGCGGAATGGCCCAGGCGGGAGAGCAGGCAGCGGCGGGGCTGGCCCGTCTGCCGTCGGAGCTGTTCGACAAGATCCTGTTCGACGTGGACACGGTCCGCGACCTCGCCCGCTTCATCGTCACGGCCCGCTTCGTGTACAGACGCTTCAGCATCCAGAGGGGCGCCGTCCTCTTCTGCGTCCTGCAAAACGAGCTGGGCCCCGTGCTGGCCGATGCCAGGTTCCTTTTTGTGTTCCCCTACTCGGACCCCCGCGCCGACAAGGCCGCGTATATCGAGTGGCTGCGCCTCATGGCCGTCGTCTACCACGAGATGCTCCGCGACGGCAACGCCCGGAGTGGCATGCCAGTCCGAGGCTCCGATGCCCTCCCTAGCCTCAAGGAACTTACAGGCCTATGCCATACCCTCTATAAGATCAACTTTATCGCCGATATGTACGTCATGGCACGCCTCGCCCTATTCGACCTCGCCGGCGGAGCTGGCACCCCCGCCACAACACCGCTCTCGCCCCTAGAGCGCCGGCGCCTCGTGCGCGCCTTCTACCGCCGCCAGATCATGAGCAACGCCTGGGCCGCCACAAGGCGCCCCCACTCGGGCTGGAGCCACGAGGACATGGCCGCCATCAGCAACTCGAGTACATACCAGGGCGAGCAGCTGGGCTTGTTCGGCACCCTCGAGCCCTGGGAGCTACAGCATATCGACCACGTCGATTTCTTCGTCACACGATTGTGTTTCGCCCTCGTGCACTACTCTCCCCGTACCCCCGATGGAGCCCCAGCCATCCTCCCCCGCCAGTTTGACGACCTGATCGCCCACCAGCACCACCTCGTACAGTACCTGCAGACCCATCGCCGCCTCGCCGAGATGGCCGTCCGCGACCTGCCCACCGGCAGAGAGGCCGCGCGCTCCGCACACCTGTAGGACGAGTACGTGAACGTCTACCAGATGATCCCCTTAAAGTGCGCGTGGCAAGGGGCACAGGCCCATGACTTTGTAAACCCCATCACAGACAAGTGGCAGCGGGACGGGCTAGTCGTACCCTATGTCGGAGACGGACTCGACCTCGTCCCGTACGGCTGGCTGGATGCCCTGCGTGGGCGCTACTTCAACCAGTTTGGCGAATGCCTACACACGATTTCCTGGTTGCCTCGTTGGCAGAGCGACAGGCAATCCGTACAACAGCGCAAGACCCTGAGCCTCTGGACCTACGCCGGGTTTTCCCTGTAGGACAGGAAACGCGTCGAGGCCTTGAAGGAGCTGCCCATGTTTGAACCCGTGTATACCGGATGGGTCTTTAGTCGCTTGGTCGAGGAGAGCTGACAGACAAGGCCCGGAGAGAACAATAGCCGTGATTGCTGCTCTAGAGAATACAAAATGGCCCTTCTGACCCCGCATAGCCGGGAGACGCGCCTTGTCATATTGAGCAAAATGACACCCTTGCCCTGGCGCCAACCATGGCGATGCCCAGCTCAGTGTGTGGTTCAAACCATGCCGGGAGCCGCTTCACTCTTAGAAGGGGCACCATTCAACCTTGAGCAATGTCGTTCATTCAAGAGTCATGCCAACTACAGCCAACCAGTCCTAACCGGACAAGACCGGACTCTCAAACAAACAACCCGCCTCCCAAGTGTCTCCTTACGCCAGCCCCTTACCTCGTCGACGTCGACCGGTCATCCGCCTACGAGTCCTTGGCGCTCAGGCTCTTCTTCTTTGCCACCCTCAGCCCAGCCACCGCCATGACCATCGCCTCGAGCAGCAGCACCATCACGATCGCCACCACCGCGCCAATGACGCCCGCCGTAGGCCTCGACACACCACCACCACCCTCACCACCATCCCTACCCGACGAAGTCGTGCTGGTACTAGCGCCAGTCCCCGTATAAACCCCGTACTGTTCCTACAAGCCCGGCACCAGTCCGCTATATCTATCCCCTAGCGAAATCTTGCCTATCTCCTCCACGAACGTCGTCCACGGTAGCGTCGTCTCTACCCGCCTAAACAGCGGGGACGCCTATAGCCCCTGCTCCGACAGCCCCGAGCTGCCGTTGCTAAACAGGAAGCGCACCGACACGTCGGCCAGGGCGGGGGGCTTGGCGGTCGAGTTGGTCACAAGCTCGAGCACAAAGGCCGACGCGTAGTCGACGACGCCCGTGAAGTCGGCGCTGGCGGCGGGCAGCTGGGCCAGCCCGAAGAAGGCCATAAAGGTGCCGTAGGCGCCGAACATGATGCCCATCTTGAGGCCGCTGGTTTTGGTGCTTGTAGTGAGGGTCGTGTTGAGGGAGGAGAGGATCTGTACCGCGAGCACGGAGCCGGAGACGGCGCGGATCGGGAAGGAGGCGTTGTAGGCTAGTCCCCACTCGTGCTGGTCTGCGAGGGTTTGGAGTTGGTGGAGTGTCTCCGGGGTCAGCAGCGAGGAGGAGAAGATGTACTGGTAGCCGCCTAGTGGCGGGTCGGTGGCCGTGCCGTTGGCCGGCTTCTACGTGGCGGCCGACCCGGCGGGTGGGTACAGGCCCTGTAGGAAGACCTGGGCCGAGTTCTGTAGCACGTTGTCGACGGGGGCTGTGGCCGTCAGCTACGACAGCACCGCCAGGTCGTGGCTTAGGCTGGCGATGGGGGTGCTGGCGCCGCTCTCGATGTAGCGGTTACGGAAGTAGGTGCCCGAGCTGAGCACCTGGTCGGCGCCTAGGGCCGTCAGCGACGTGGGCGGCCACTTCTTGGACGTGCGGTCGCCGTGGTGGTAGAAGATGTATACGCCTAGCTGGGTGAGCCAAAAGCGGCGAGTGCTCACCCCAGCTCACCCCATTGGCGGGCGAGCCCGGAGCCATACGTGTAAGAGTTCTATAGTCCTACGTGAGGTTAGATTCCTGTACGGTCTTGATACAAAAGCGGCAGATCATGTCGGATGAGAGTGTATAGGACGAGGATGAGCGATTGTAGGGCGGAATCGGGACGGGTGTGGGGAAGACGGCATATGTGGTAGGAAATACCCAAATTGGGCAGAACTATAATGGTATTCTCTAGTTGTTTTTGTGGAAGGTTGGGAAATCCCAGGGCAGGTGGGCTGTCTGGAGAAAGGAAGGCACGTGGTCACACGGTCTCCTACAACACCCCCCCCCCCCATAGACAGCACCACCGTCTGGGCAATGAAGTCATCACCAACGCTGCTTTTCTATATGTATAGGTGAATCTACGGTGTTGACATTCATCAATCTTGGGCCTATGGCACCTTTCTGGCTACCATACGTAGCATTCTCACAAAGGCAGCGTGTTTCTCCTTCTTCAAGGGTTTTGTAAAGCCATCTACGGGCATATCAATGCCATCGACGTGCCTGGCCTCTAGGAGCTTCCTTTCCGCCTATTTAATGACCCATTTGTATTGAGTGTCGATAGTCCGAGTACGCGCCTTGTTGAGAGGGTTCATCACAGTGAGGTAGGCGTTCAGGCTGTCAGTAAACAGGATGGTCGGTTTCGGCTACAGAGCTCCGCATTCCTACAAGATCCTGGCCACCTATAGGTGTGCAGAGAGGGCGGCTGGCGCGAGGTTGGCAAACTCTGCCTCCGTCGTGCTGAGGGCAACAAATGTCTGCTTCTTCGTTTTCCATACGACTGGTGCCCCCGCTACAAATACCACTTGGCCACTGGTCGAGTGCCGTGATGGCATCCGGTCAGCCAAGGAGGCGTCTGTAAAGGTCAGCATTAATAGGTCCGCGATGGTGAGATCCGGGCCTCCGAATTCGAGACCGCGGTCCGCCGTGCCTTTCAAATCTTTCGCAAGAGGTGCTTTAAAAGGTCCAGGTGGGCTTGGGATGGTCCTACGTTGGCCTCGGCCAAGCGGGAAACTGTGTAAGCAATGTCAGGCCGGGTGTCGTAGGCAACCTAGTTGACCGCTCCCGTGTCCTTCATATAATAAGCCTTCTGCCGATCCATCAGTGGTTGCTACATCGTTGGCAGTTCGAAGTTGGCCGGCCAGGGTGTGGCGGCAGGATTGCAGTCATCTATATCCTTCTTCGCGAGGAAAGCCGTGACATGTAGGATTCCTGGGAAATGAATACCTTCCTGGCTTCTCGGTCGCGAATGACATCAAAGCCCAGGAATCGCTTGTCCTCGCCTAGTTCCTTGAGGTCGTACGAGCGCTTCAGGCCATCGCGCGTACGGTCAATAAGCTTGGTATCGGGTGCGGCGATCATGCCTAGTTCGTTGTTCCTGAAGGGGCAAGCGTCGGATTCTGGGCTCTCAAACCCTAGCGATTCTATCACAGGTTTGATCGTCGAGAACCAGTAGAGTAGGCTCTGCCGCAGTCCGTATAGTGACGCGGGGTCATCACTCCTCAAGAAAAACACATACCTAAAAACCACCTATACATCACACTTCTGCTGGACACGTCAACACGTGTGAAAGATACAAAGAAAATGCGAATTGCTTCGCGAGTAGGACCTCAAATGTGATTCCGAGACATGTCTCCGTCTGTATGTGGGCACACGAAGGAGAATCCTCCCACCGCCGGAGCGGCGAGGTAGTGGTCGTGTTGAAACAAGTTGATATTGTTGGTAGGCTTGGTGGGGTCAATCTTGGTTGTCCCCCTGAAAACGAGGCTGGGAGGTTGAGCTCCCTTAAGTACGGAAGCCCCTACCAAAATAACCCGCTCACCGCCTTGGACAATTCTGCCCGGCAGAATTGAGCCTTTTACTGTCGTATCTGTCTCCCCCTCTTTTTCTTCCCCTCTTCCAATCCTCGTATTACCCTCCTTTTGCAAGCTTCCTTGCGATGGTTTACTACGATATTGCTACGCGCGCTCAAGCGCTTACTTTAAAGCTTATTCTTTAGTTAGACAAGAAGCAAATTGAAGCTATTACTGGTATGAAGGCTCGGACTGTTAACGACCTTGTAAATAAGGCCCTTGAACGCGGGTTCGATCCTTATACTACTCCTCCGATGATCCTCGATATCCACGTTTGCGATGCTCCAAAGCCTGGTCGTCCATCGAAGCAAGAAGACCATAAGGATACGGTTCTCCAGAGGGTTCGCCACAATCGCTACGGCCGCGAGATGACTTGCGCTTATATCTCGGCCGAGCTAGGAAATGTCATCTCCCCTATGACAGTCTGGCGTATCTTACGGGCTACTGGGATGAAGAAGACAAAGCCAACACGGAAGCCTGGTCTTACCGAAAAGATGAAGAGGGATCGTTTCCAATTTTGTCTCCGCTATCAAGACTAGACTCTTGAAGATTGGAAGCGAGTTATCTGGTCGGACGAGACATCCGTTGTCTTGAATCATCGCCGTGGTGGTTACCGCGTCTGGAGGACCCCTGAAGAGCGGTTTGTTAAGACCGTTATTCGCGAGCGGTGGAAAGGCTTTGCGGAGTTCCAGTTCTGGGGCTGTTACACATACGATGCTAAAGGTCCTTGTCATGTATGGCATCCAGAGACTGCTCAAGAGAAGAAGGAGGCTGCGCGAGATCTTGAAGAGATTAACAAGGAACTCGAGGCTGTGATGAAGGACGCGTGGGAGCTAGAGACGAAGATGCGGCGGTTAAAGCTACGGAACGTCGGCGGTCGAGCTCCTCAGTGGAAGTGGGATGCCCGGCATGGCAAGCTTATACGAAGAGAAGGCTCTGGCATTGATTGGTATCGCTACCAAAAGGAGGTTCTGGCGCCGAAGCTTATCCCATTCGCCCAGAAATGCGGTCCTGACGCCCTTGTCCAGGAAGATCTTGCACCCTCACACGCTTACTACGCCCAGGCAAGAGTCTTCGATATTGCGAAGGTATCAAGGCTGTTGTGGTGCCCGAACTCTCCTGACCTTAATATGATTGAGCAGTGTTGGCCATACCTGAAGCGCCAAACAACAAAAAAAGGAGCTCTAAAGAGTAAAAAAGAAGCCGAGATGGTATGGAAGAAGGCCTGGGCCGACCTGGAGCAGTCCAGAATACAGGGATGGATCGAGAGGATACCTTTCCATATCCAGGAGGTCATTCGGTTGCAAGGAGGGAACGAATATAAGGAGGGCCGGCTAAAGGAACGCCGTGGAGATGTTGTTACGGCTCCAGGACCAAGCGTTGAATAACCTCAGTGTTTCCAAATTGGGTAATAGATTCCATTGCAAAGACTGATCTTCCAGAGGTGTGCCAGGGCACTGGCTTACAGGGCTTGTAGGGTTTGCGGCTGATCGTGGCTTACTTGGCACCAAGGCGGTGAGCGGCTTTTTTTGGTAGGGACTTCCGTACATACATACAAAGGCTGGCTTGCGGGCAGCCATGGAATGTAACGGAAAAACAAAAAGTCCGGCTCCGCTTGATCTGCCTAGACGGCGACGGCCCGGGGTACGAGGGCATCTATCTCCCTGAACCGCCTTCGAGAGCTAGAAACGGCTAATCATGGAGTATAGACCGAATTCGAGGAGTCACGCTTTCGACGAAGATGACCCCGCCCGGGTTTGTAGAGTTTGGGGAAAATCGGGTTCCGTACGTAGCCGGTTGTAGGACATAATTAAGTCATAACAAGACTATGGAGGGGGGTTATAAACGCGTTTGGTTGGCTAAGAATGTGGTCACAACAAGGCGACATTAGATTTACACTATAGCAAAAGTCGGAAAACGAAACTGGATAACTAATAGAGTAACTACCTTAGTGAAAACTGTTGCACGAACGCGTTCCCCACCGTTCCAATCATCAGAAACCGTTCAGGCACGTGACCTAGGCTTTGCTGAGTCAGCAATTGGTAGGTATTCGTAGTTCCGGATTCACATTCTCGGCCTCCCTACAATAACGACATTTTTTCTTGTCTTCGTTGTTGTTCAAAGGGGGCAGTTTCTTGTCCTTAGAGCGGCCAGTTCTGGACCCTTTTGAGCAGACAGGGAAGATTTATATGCAAACACGTGCAGAATATATGGATAGGCCTTTTTCTAAGCTAATCTCCGGTATCTCAGGGCTGGCCGCCGGGATGACGGTCATCCTCGCTAGTGTAGCTGACA
>MU857835.1:0-23101 GCA_033296725.1 Corynascus novoguineensis | reverse complement strand
AGAGAGAGAAAGAGAGAGAGAGAAAGAGAGAGAGAGAAAGAGAGAGAGAGAAAGAGAGAGAGAGAAAGAGAGAGAGAGAGAGAGAGAGAAAGAGAGAGAAGGGAACGTACGCCCATGTGGAACCCTCAAAGTCCTGGGTAACTGGATCGACAAGGTCGGCATAGCGAGCCATGGAGTAGAGGGTACCCGTGGTGTCGAGGATATCGACGTAGAGGAAGGTGATGAGGGCCAGGCCGAACTGGCCGCCGTAGCCTCCGACATCCCAGCGCTGGACGTTGAGTACCCGCTGGATGGGGTGGAAATCGACGACCTTCTTGAAGAAGTCAAAGTTGCTGTTGCCGAGCTCGGTATAGGGGAAGTACGTGACGGGGGTGGTGCGGGGCCACGAGATGACCGAGACGAGGATGATGCCGGCGATGATGGCGCCCTTGACGCGGTACATCATCAACATGACGGTGAAGACGCCGCCGCAGAAGATGCCGACCCACATCATGGGGCTGCGCATCTTGACACTGTCGGGGCACTGGCCGTCGGGGCCGCGAAGCTCGTCGAGGCAGCCGGCCAGAGCGATGGGCACCGAGGTGCCGCCGACGATGAGGCCGATGCCCTCGGCGTAAGTCAGGCCGATCAGGGTCAGGAAGAGGCCAATGCCGACGCTGGTGGCCAGCTTGATGCAGCGGGGGATGGCGCGGGCAAGCCACTGACGCAGGCCGAGCACGGCAAGACCGAAGAAGATGAAGCCCTCGATGAAGATGGCCGTCAAGGCGACCTCAAACGGGACGGGGCCAGTTCCATGCTTGCCGACAACCGTGTATGCAAAGTAAGCGTTCAAGCCCATGCCGGGCGCAATTCCCACGGGACTGAGGACACGACTGTTAGCAACGCTGATCCCCCATCGTCTCCCCTCCCTTTTTTTTTATTCCCGAGCTACACGTGGGAGAACTCCGAAGTGACGAGTAAAGTCAGCGGTTGTTTTGTGACGTACAGGTTCGCAAAGAGACCCATGCAGAAAGTGCCCAGAGCAGCAATGGCCGAAGTTGCCGTGACGAGGTCCTTCTTGATATCGGCCTTGCACAGGAGATACTCAGTGTTGTCTTCGCAGGGGATGAGCGAGCCAGCGGTCGGTGGTTCACGGCACACGCAGGTGCCTCCGGTGTCGGACACGATGCTGGCATTGACGGCAATGATGTAGCTGTGAGAAGAGAGCACAAAAAGGTCAGTTTCCCACATGCCCATTCCCCTTTCACAGAATCCAAGCTCACAACATGCACGGAAATGGCAGGGCAACGGAGTACTCACGCCATGGCAAAGAAGGTAGCGAGTCCGGCACGCATTTCGGTGAGAAAGTAAGAGCCCTTTCTCTCTTTCGGCTGTTGGGTTGGTCAAGGCAAAGCAGCCTTTAGTATTGCTCTGGCCTGTCAGGCACTGCTTAAAGAAGGGCTCACATGTCCACATCCATCCAGCTTAAACCAGCGACCGACCAGACTCTTGGCGATCGTCTGGTTGGTCTTTTCTATCCAACCCATCTTGACGGCTCTTTTTTTTCTGTTCTTTCCGAATGAGCAGCCGGCCGGGTCGAGGACGAGTTGGAGTGTCGCGTGAGCACGAAGTCGCTTATTCGGATCGCCTATCCGGGCAACGGCGATAATATGGCGATAGTAAAGACAATGGTTTGGTGATGAATTGGATGACGAAGCTTTCACCAAGCCCAGCTGACCGAGAGCGCGTTGCTGGAGAAGCTCCAACTTGTTTTCCAAGATTGGATGAAGTCGGTGGCAACCATCCGACCTTTAAACCAAAGGGCAAACTAGGGATCTTCTTAGCGCGAACCACCAGGCACACGAGAATTGGAGAAAAAAAAACGGGCAGAAAATTCTCTTATCTCTTGGGCCAATTCCAAAACTGGAGCTCCCATGTGGTCGCCATCAGGGCCATCCCACCGGGAGTGGCCACCCATCAGGGATCAGCTCCGCAGCTGGCTTGCATGGAACGGCTTGCTTGGGCTCGGCCAAAGCGTCTCTTTTTTTTTTTTTTTTCTTGGGTGTCGGGGGTGCGCTTGGGGGTTAGCATGTGCTGCATGTTGCTGCCCGGTGTGCCTCTCTCTCCCCGCATCATAGAATGTCAAGATCACCATGCGACTGCGCTAGCGCGCTCAAAGTAACATGCTTCCCTTATCGTCTCCTGCCCATGGTGATATCACCCCCAGGGCGACGTCACATTCATCAAGGGGCTTGAACATTGAACTCCACCAATTTAATGTGCGTAGACTAGTCTTCCGATTGCGATGATGGTCAGAATTCGCTCATTGAGTAACTGTCAGAACTTGGTTCCCATGAATTCGTTCAGTCGTGGTTGAGAATTAACCTTGGGCCTCGTGTACAATCGATCCAACACCCCAAAGCAGAGCCATTGTTCCGGCCCGACATCTTTCGCAGAACCAAGCGCAAGCAGTGTGCCTCGGTCGGCATGGTGAGCCGCCACTGGCTGCTAGGTCCCAGTTGTCGACTCGGCTAGCTAAACCTAAATTGGCTTCGGTGCATGCAAGACATGCCCACTTCCTCCCGCACCATGCCAACAGATAAGACAAGCGCCACGCCCATGCCACGCCACGCGACAGCAAGCAACTTGTTGCAGCTGCATCAGCTCCTGCAGCCCCCCATCAGCTGAGACATGTGTATAAGAATAATCCCCCCCGTAGTTATTCAAAAGATAAAAAGATAAGTACGCGGCCGTCCCCCCCCTTCTCTCCCCAAAACAAAGATTGTCGAAGCGTGCGGTCCCGTCCGATCTCCCGGATGCGGGAAGTAACCAAGCTTGGTTCTAGTTGTATGCATTTGCATAGGGCGATTCCGCGTTTCTGGTTCGGCTCCGTCCTCCCTCAGGCCCTTCGGCCTACTCCGATCTTCCAATTACTGGCGCACTCCTCCGTCGTTGCATGAGATACTTTCACATCAAAAAAAATTGGACGTACTGCAAAGTAGCTGCGTTCATTGAAAGCATTCATCATTGCTTTCTGAGTGTATCAATTCAGATTATCAGGAAGTGGAGCATTTGGACCCTGTGCGATTTGGGCTCAATACCAGGGTATTCCTCGCCTTTCGCGTTATCAGTGGGGCCCTGATTTTGTCTCCTCTTCAAATGCTGTCGGCATCACCGCTCTCGGACCAGAGCGTGCCCAAATACCCATACCCAGAATCCACACCCATCTGGCCGGTGCATAGGACTAGGATTTCGAGGGCCTGGGGACGCAATTAGAAGCAAGGCTGACTTGATGCTGAGTAGATGGCATTCTGAGAAAAAAAACCACACCTTCGGCCTTCAGGTGGCTTGGTTCACATCGAGTGATCGAGTTGCCATGGTTCTCTCTGGCCAAGACTACACACCGAGTATCTAGGTAACTAGGTTGATGATCAAGTCAAACCTCAGACGAAGGGGCGCTGGTCATTTCTATCTATCCCATATGAACTAATTCAAAAGTAGAAAGAGAGAAAAAAAAAAGGCTCACTAACCCTCTCTCTATGGTGTGTCGATATCAGTTAAGTCAATAGAAAGCTCGAGGGGCGGAGGCTATTTATACGTAACTATGTATGAGGATTCTGTGTGACGCTATCTGCGGAGTGGAAGATGCCGTTCTATGTAGATGGTGCATCTAAGGAGTTTTCAATTCGTCTTTTGAAGTGCCTCACTGCGTGTTTGTTGTGTATCTTGAGGCAGGCAGAAGCGGGTCTTTGGCGCGACTCTGGGCACCAAGCATTCGGATCGTTGTCATTAGATAGAGGTGTTTCGTGAAGGGAAGTTTGACCATTGGCTGAACTTTGCTATGTTTAGAGTAGTTGGTTATGTCAAGAACATTGCAACATGACAAGGTCCTACGGATCGAGTAGCTAACATTTTGTCGCTTGGTTTGGCCCCCTCCCTTTCCCCCCTCCTCCCACAAAAAAAAAGAAAAAAAGAAAGAAAGAAAGAGAAAGAAAGAAAGGAAAGAGAAAGAAAGAAAGGAAAGAGAAAGCCTAAGTACATGCATGATGTCTGGCATACCTCGATTGAAAATCAACAGGGTGCCGTTAGGTATATTGCCAAAGTTCATAGTCATATCTAGCCGTGGAGCATGCTACTGAACTCCTGGTCTTGTCAACCCCGAGCATAATGGCAATCCCCATGTTGACCCGCAACTTTTCGAGCGCTACCAGCCTCTACCCTGTGGGCAGAAAATCAAAGTCTCCTAGATAAGGCCTGGAATTGCGCGAAAAGATCACTACGCGACCCCTTAAGCTTCAGGGCAGTGTACTCTTCGCCCCCCTTCTACGCATCACCGCACGGCTGATTTGTCTTCGAATTTGCAAAGAACGCAGCGAGAAATGCGCTTTCTATAGATCCACCCCTAAGCGGCTCACTGACGACCAACACTTGGAAGAGAGCACCTCGTACTTAATCTAGACCCCATTATACTGTTCCCTTAGCCCGTTGGCCTCAGATTGCAACCAAGCGAACGATCTGGCTAGCGGCTATCCTACGGATACATGGAACATTGCGAAGTACCTAGGGGCCTAGCCTCACCATAGGTCATCTCACCCATCGTGCCCGCGGATCTAGCATTGCAAGGGTATGTCATCCGATTTAAAGCTCCAAGACAACGATTCTCTTCAGCCGATCCATGCTTCCCCTTTTAGGATCCCTTGTTGAGCCGGTTCCTCTTTGATTATTCGAACCAGGCCTCGAACGCTCAAGAACCCGGACTACCTGGAATGAACCACTAACTGCAACATCATCTTATGCAGCACGCATATTCATGCTCCAGCCTCAGCGGAGCAAAAGGGACCATTGCAGCGACCGGAAGCACGTTTTCATTACTGCGTATAGGCAAGATCCTCGTGAGATATACTTGTGTAGAGTAGCCTTCCTGGTCGGCCATGCGGCGGCGGTGGTGGATGAAAGTGGTAAAAACCCGATTGGGGCGCTTCCTCAACCTTGGCTCCTCGCCTCGGAACCCGGTAACATGTGGAGGTTCGGATGCCGCACTCGGCAACCAATCCCTGGTTAACCGCGTCCAAGTCTGGGGTTCGCCCCGGTCTTGGCTCCAAGAAGCTTCGTTACTGCAGCCCGGTACTCGAACTGACATGCCTCCTTTTGGAACGGCTTCGGGGGGTTCCTGAAAAAGGAACCACGGCAGATGAGTTGAGTTGTGGTGACCAGGTAGCTGTTCTTCAGCTCAACGTGTTTCCCCGGGTATATGTGTGTAAGTGCTGTCGATACCTATAAATAAAGAGGGGAACCCTCTCAACATGGCCGGTCCATCTTCGTGGGCGTCCAGCAGGTGATCCGTTCAACTTCCCAAACCCTTTCTGCGAGTTTCATATCGCCCGCCCGACGGTGTTCAGCAACCATGATCTCCGCTCCCGCTCTCGTTCTAGCCTTTCTGGCTGCCGTTCAGGGCGTCGAGTCTGCCTCGGCCGGCTGCGGGAAGAACCCCCCAACTTCGGGTACCAAGTCCATGACGGTCAACGGCAAGCAGCGCAATTACATCCTCCAAGTGCCTCGCAACTACGACTCCAGCAAGGCCCACAGGGTCGTCATTGGATACCACTGGCTCGACGGATCCATGAACGACGTGGCCAATGGCGGCTTCTACGACCTGCAGTCCAGGGCTGGTGACAGCACCATCTTCGTCGCCCCCAACGGCCTAAACCGGGGATGGGCCAATCAAGGTGGCGAGGACATCACCTTCACCGACCAAATTGTCCAGATGCTTCTGAATGACCTTTGCGTGGATGAAGGACAGTTCTTCGCCACAGGCTGGAGCTACGGCGGTGCCATGAGCCATAGTGTAGCTTGCTCTCGCCCGGGTGCGTCCACTTCCCTTCTGTTGCTTCATATTTTTGCTCCCTTCTTCCACGTTGCTCCCCCCCCCCCGGAACAAGTCTTCTGACAGGTCGGTTGCGTACATAGATGTCTTCAAGGCCGTTGCCGTCATCTCGGGAGCCCAGCTTTCCGGCTGTAACGGTGGCGCCACCCCGGTCCCGTACCTCGGCATCCACGGCGCCGCCGACAACGTTCTGCCCATCAACCTCGGCCGTCAGCTGCGCGACAAGTGGCTGCAGACCAATGGCTGCACCTCCAAGAACGCGCAAGACCCGTCGGCAGGCCAACAGGCCCACATCAGGACCGAGTACAGCTGCTCCAAGGCGCCCGTCGTCTGGATCGGCCACGGTGGCGGCCACGTCCCTGACCCTACCGGTAACAACGGTGTCAAGTTTGCACCTGAGGAGACCTGGAACTTCTTCAACGCCGCCGTCTAATAAGGCCATGCGCAAGCACTTGCCAGGCATTCGAAGGAGTGCTCCTTGCAGTGTAGTTGAGGAACAGAAACTAGGAGCAAAGGTGCGTTGCGTGTGGAAGTATAGCTCTTCATTTGGAAGACCCAAGGCTACAGAGCCAAGTTACACTATCCAAGTATATAGTTCATACTGCCCAAGTATATAAACCTTTCTCATTCCAATTCCTTGATATCGTCACGATTTGATTGCCCTAGATCAGCTCATCACAGTGATTGATAATCTTGTCCCACATCCAGTTCGTCCAAGAGCGAAGCGGGCTCATGATATGCCGGTAATCAACCAGATAGACCGGAGGCAGGCATCTTTCTCAACCGCCCTCGCCGTTGCCCTCTTCATCCCTCTGATTGATGGGCAGTTCTCTTCTCGACTGGCATTACACCATCCTAGCAGGATTCATTTAGCAGGTAGATTCGCTTTCTTTTTTGAGGTCGACGAATTCTTCCGTTCCAACGACACGCCTTTCATCCCGTAACAACGTCATACAGGTGCAGCAACCCGTTGTAATCTCCGATCGCGAGCCTTGTACCCCTGCTGTTGAACGCCGCCGCCGTGATGGGCGGGCCCGTCAGGGCGAACTCGCCGCGGAACTTGCCCGTTTGGACGTCCATCACATCAAACCCTTCCTCGTTCCGGCAGGCTAGGTACCTGCAGTCCGGCGAGACGGCGAGCGGCCATCCCTCGTTGACCCGGACGGCATCGAGGTTGTAGTTGTGCACCCGGCCCGTGTCGAGGAACCACAGGACCACGTCGCGGCCCCAGACCGTTATCACGAGCCGGCCGTCGCCAGACACGCGCATGATGCTCGCGGGGGCGCGCGCGCCAATTTCGATCTTCTTGAGTGTCCGGCCCGTCGCCACGTTCGTCACGCGCACGTAACCGTCTTTGCCTGCGCTAACCATGGCCCGTCCCCCCTCCTCTCGCATGGGAAGGAACGCCAGCTGGGTCACCTCGGCCTGATGGTTCATTGAGACCATGGCCACCTTGATGACGGACTCGCGCATCCGGGGGACCTGCAGCACCATGACACGGCTGGAGTCCAACATCGACACGCCCGCCAGGAGCGCCCCGTCTGGGCTCCACGCGATGGGCGCCCGGATCGGCACGTCCTGCTTGACCTGTCGCTCGCGCCGAATGATGTCGTACACCTCGAGCCGGCCCATGAGCGACCCGTTGCTGTCAAACGGGCTCGGGTTGGGCACGAGAAAAGGGCAGGCGACGACGGGTCCCTGGGTTGTCGTGTCTCCCGTAACCGGCTTGACGGCGAACCCGTAGTTAAGCCGCATCCCGTGGCTGGACCCCGCCGTGCCTGTAGCCCCGGGCAGCCGCTGGCCCGTCGTGGCGTCCCACGCGAGCAGGCCGTAGGCGCCCTCGGGGCTGAAGGTGCGCGTATTGACGATTCTGGGCGCCATGGCCACCAGGTGGCTGTCCCCCGGGGTGAAGGACAGCTGCATGACCTCCGTCTCGAGGTACGACCGCATCGTACCCACCTTGATGAAGACCATGGTCGTGATGTTCTCCGGCGGGCCCGCCGGCTCGTCCTCGGGCGGGTCGTCCCACCGCCGTTGCCGCGCGCTGCTGGTCGTGCTCTGCTGGTCCGAGGGGATCTCGGGCGTGGGAACCTCGAGGTTCTGCCCGAGGCTCTCCTCGAAATCCGCCGTGAAGCGGGGCGGGAGATCGGCGGCCATGGTTGGTGCGTGTTGCCCCAGCGTGGTCTAGAACTTGTCGGAGTGCTGCGGGTCGAGGTTCTCTAGGCTGTCCAAGTCTAAAGGTGATATGTCGAGATGCACTTATACTTATGTTTTCGCTAATTGGGGTTGCACTGCCTTCAACATTCACTCCTCGCTGGTTGTGAGTTTAGCTGAGAGGAAAAAGTTACAGGGACTTGAGTGTATGTAAACCCATCGGGGCTAGCGTGCTGCTGGTTTTGGGTCGTATTGTCCAGTCTGCCCAACCAGCAGCTCCGGGGCAGATCCTAGGCAGACCCAGGGCAGAACGGGGCAGAGCGCGGCACACGCATGCCGGCTGGTCGGGAGTTGTGGGTTACACAAGCAGGTACTACGGTAAGCATGACTCTCGTGGCGTTGCGACATGGCGTGCAGGTAACGCCACAACGTTCAGAACTCCTTCAGGCAGCTGGCATGGGCTTTTGTTTCGATTTTATTGGGGATCCAGACCGGGTTCAAACCAGACCCAAAAGGCAGCAGTCCGCCAAGAAGGGCGCAAGCGTAAACAGCAATCCGTACGGATCCGTAATTGTAAATCCCTGGGATAACCTTGTTGCCGAGGAACCGATCAAGGTTGGACAATTCAAGACGGAACAAATGAACTTGGGTTGGAAAGAGAGAGGTTCGAAAAATAAGAAAGGAAACCATGTGTGATGGTGTCGTCTTTAGGAAGGCAAGGGGAAGAAGAGCACCAAGCTGTGTGCTCCTAGCTTACGCCCAAATACGCCAAAGTAGAGGCGATAGGAGAGAAGCCGTGTTGGGCCGCCCTGACCCTATACCTTCAGTCCATAGCAGCTTTGTAAATCCAATAGCAGACCCCGTATGCTGACGAAGGGCGCCAACTAATTTACATAGCGCCCCATGTAAACCATCGCCTGACTTGCCAAACGATCGTGTAGTCTGGACGTCAGATCTGATAGACTACCTGCTAATGTGCTGGATGGCAGCAAGCCACTTCTGCTCGTCAGATCTGCGGCAGGATTGTCAGCAAAACCTCACAAAACAACAGCAAGCTAGTTTGACTCACTTGTCGAATTTGAGCAGCTTCCCCAGCACAGGCACTAGCTGGGCCCGCAGCCGATTGTCCTTCTGCTCCAGGAATTGCAGCAGAATCGTCTTCAAATACATGGCATCCTGGTTGCCACCACCTTGCTGCGGTCCTGGCCCATTCAGGCTGCTCGACCGGGTCGAGTCAATGGAGCTCCGGACGGAGCTAGCGACAGCCGGTGACGACAGCCTCGCCTGTAGCGACTTAGCCTCCTTGGCGACCTTGTCGTATCGCACGCGATAGTCGTCCAGCGCGCGACGCAGTTCCGAGTTCTTCTTCTCCATCTCCCGGACTTGCTGCTCTGACCCGTCCAGCGTCGCCCGCAGGTTCGATACGGTTGTGCGCATCTCGGCGACCTCGGTTTCGGCCCGGCCCTCGTCCGCCTCGAGTTCCTCCCGCCGCCGGCGCCACTCCCGCTCCCGGTGCTCGAGTTCGTCCTTCTCGCTCGCCAGCGACTTAACCTCGCGCTCAAGGTCACGAATTCGCTGCCGCAGCTCCTCCGTCTCGCGGGCCTTACGCCGCGCCAGCGCGCTAGACTCATCCTCAAGCCGGTCCCGCTCCTCGACGGCCGCTTCCATCTTGGCGCGCATCTCGCGCACTTTGCCGTCGGCACGCTCGTCAACGTCCGCCAGCAGCCGCCGCATTGTCTCAGTCTCACGTGTGCGCTCCCCCAACATCTTCCGTGCCTCGGCCAACTCCTCATCGAGGCTTTCGCACTGCGCCTGGCTCTCCTTGAGCTGCACGCTCAGCTCGGCCGTCTGGTCGCGCATGCTCCCAAGGAGGTTCTGCGCGTTGCTGTACTGGCTCGCCTTAAGCTCGAGCTCCTCGCGGAGGACCGTCTGTTCTTTTCTCAAGTGCGCTGCTTCGTCTTCGAGCTCGCGAATGCGCGGGCGAAGCTTGGCAGCTTCGTCTTGAATGCGTTGGAGCTCGCGAGCCGCCTTCTCCTCGCGAGCTGAGATCTCAATCTTCTCGGCTTCGGAACGCCGAAGGTCGCGCCCTGCGACGCGCTTCTCGTCTTCGAGACGGAGCCGTGCGTTGGTTTCTTGCGTGACTTTCTCATTGAGCGTCTTGATCTCGCCCTCACGGTCGGAAGCGATGCGCTGCGCCCGAGCGAGTTCAGTCTTGAGCTCCTTTTCGCGCTTTTCGAGGTTGCGTAGCTCGGAGATTTTTGCGGTCAGTTCGTCACGTGTGGCCTTGAGTGCAGCCGAGTCTTGCCGTAGGCTCTTAAGCTCGGGCTGAGCCTTCTGCAGGATTTCACGAAGTTCCGTGAGATCCTTGTATCGGGTTTGGGCCAGCTGTTGTGCAGCAGCCAAGTCCGACTGTAGCGTCGAGGACTTCATCTTTAGATTCTCAAACTCCTCCTTCAGAGACTCATGCTCGCTTTGAAGTTCGGTGTTGCCCTTGGCTGTGGAGGCCGAGGTTTCGACTTCCTTCTCGAGCTCCACGATGCGCTCCTTTAGTGCCTTCTTTTCGGCCTCCAGCTCCTTGATCCTTTCCTTTGCTTCGACGTGGTCCTGACCAATAGTCATCAGGTTCTCCTGGAGGTTCTCAATCTCCTCGCGCAGGTCTTCCTCAGTCTTTCGCTGTTTCGACAGCCTTTCAATGCGTTGATCCTTCTCTGCCAACTCTTCATGCAAACGAGCCAACTCTGCCTGCAACTCACTATTTGTCGAGTCTTCTATTGACGACAAGGGCGGCTGGTCTCCTGTCGACGCCTCGCTTGGCGTGGGTTCGGTAGCGGCAGTAGATGCTGAAGCGCCACCTTTCTTCTTTTTTCTGTTCTTCTTCTTTCCGCCGCCAACCGGAGGGGGTGCGAGAGAGTCCCCTTGCGCTGGCGCCGTGCTTGTGGGCGAAGCAGCGGAGGCGGGTGATGACTGCGCTTGTTTGACGAGTTCCTTGATCTTAGACTCATCTTCTGCTCTGGCTTTCTTCAACGTCTCAATCTCTGATGTGAGGCTCTTTATCTTCTGATCCAGGGACAATTTGGCTTCGCCCGCCTTCTTTAACTCAACCTCCAGCTCCTTGTTTCGAGATTCCGAGGTGGCGAGCTGGGAAACTTTATCCTTAACTGCCTCGGCAGCCTCACCCTTCGTTTTCTCAACCTGAGCCTCGAGTTCCTTCAACTTGGTTTGCGCCTTATCCAGACGCTCACTTAATGTTGAAATTTCTGTATTTCTGGCCTCAAGTTGTTTCTCCACGGCTGCCTTCACTGCAACGGCATCCCTAGTTTCGCTGAGCTCCCTGGTTGTGTTCTCGAGGCTCTCCACAAGGCCGGCGCTGTGCTCCTTGGCGAGAGCGAGCTCGTCCTTAAGGTTGTTGACCTCGGCTCGTAGCTGCTCAACCTCTTCTGATTTCTTCTCAACTTCCGCCTGGAGCTGGGGAATTTCGTCGTCATACGAAAAGAACTCTTCTCCTTTCTCGCCTTCGGGTTTGTCCTTCAGTGCCTCGGCTTTCTTCCCCGTGGCGGCCACCCCATCTGCAGACGTTTCACCTTCGGCCGTCGGTACAGGCGCCTTTTCTGACTGGGCGGATTTAAGGGCAGCAAGCTCCTCCTTCAATATCGCCAACTCCTTGTCGGCCTCTTCTGCTTTCTTCCTGTAAGTCTCCTTCTCGCTTGTTACGCGTTTGAGCTCCTCCATCACCATATCGCCTTTCAAGTTGATCTGGTTCAGGTACTCGACGAGGGCTTCGGGGTCCTTGATAGATGTGAGGGGGGTGTTTTCCTTGAGGGCCTTCTCGAAGGGTTCTATGGACGTTGCTCGGCTGTGTGCAATACGGTAGGAGCGTAAGAGTTCTAGATAGTCAGTCTCACAGTCCTGGGGAAATGCGCTAACCGGGATAGGGGCTATGCAAACCTGGGTAGGTTTTCTCTAGCTTTTCCAGCTTTCTTAACCGAGCTCGCACTTCTGGAGGTAGTTCTGATGGCGTTGGGGTAACGGATGTTGATGACCGGTCTGCGTGCTCTGCGCCGGGCTTATTGGCAGCTCCATTATCACCGGGCTTGTTGGCAGCCCCGTTATCGCCGGCTGAAGCGCCAGGAGCTCCATTGACGGAACCGCCAGCACCACCCTGCGTAATCTCATTGTTGGATCCATCAGCCTTCGTATCCTTGTCGGATGAAGATGGCGTTGCGACTCTCGAGGGGCCAGCTGAGTCGTCCATATCATCAATCACAAATGCGGCCTCGAAGACGGCAGGATCTGGGTTGGTTGCTTCGCCATTTAGGTTCCTGGCTGAGAGGTCTTCGCTCGCCTTTTTGGTAAGCCGAGGACGTCGGGCCGGGGACTGAGTTCCTGCGGTACTCGACGATCGTGACCTGCGGGTGTCGGCACTTGCTGGTATCGACGCAGCCCTGTTTGATTCCAGTGCTCTTTGCCTTGCTTGCTCCTCGGCGATGGTGCGATCAATTGCGCCTTTGAGTCTCTGCCACGACCATTGTCAACTTCGGCAGCGGGTATAGCCCCAGAGTCCGTGGCTGTCTACATACCTGGAACATGTTTGCGGATTATTGGCGACCCAGAGACAACTGGAAGGCCTCGTTGTCCTCTTCAAGTTGCCGCGCAGATCGGTTGCTTCGGCGCGCAGTGGACACCATTCCCACTGGACCGCACTGTCTGTAACAGGAGAGGACCGCAGCCAAGCGCTCAGGGCCAGCGAAATGGCAAAAGAAAAAAAAAAGTCAAGATATGCGATCAAGACACAAGGATGCAAATTGTCATTCTTGTTCAAAACAACATCGCCATCCTTGCTCGATGCCTGGAAACTGGTTGTATCGGTTTGCGCCGCAACTTGCTTGTGCAGCACTCTCGCATTCAGCGATGCCAAGAGGCCTGTGTTCCAGGCAAGCCAGGGTACCGAGTCCCTAAAGTTATGCTGAAACTGCCGCCGGCAACAGGATTGTGGAGACACCTAACTGGAAGTCGTAAGGCAGCGCCCCGGTTGCAGACGGCTGACTGTTTGGCGGGTATTGGATAGCTGCATATCTGAATCGCTGCGCGTCTTTCCTGAACGACCTACCAGAAACATAAACATTCATCAATCTTGAAAGCAGTCTCTGATACATATCGCAACATTTTATTTTTAAAAGGTAAGCGCTGTTTGAAATGATTTTCATGCCAACGACAAACTGTTTTGACACTTCGTAGTAGTGAGTCTCTTTGCTTGAATATCGTTATAAGCGAGACATGAGGTCACTCTGCACAAGCTCCTGAGCTTCCCTGTCCTCTTTGGTGTTGTCACCTCTGGCTGGGAAGGCGGGAGGTGAGCTGCTGCACCACTCGCCCTCACCTCAGAACAACTGTTGCCGGTGCTTCCTGGCAGCCAAAGGCTTTTCGTTCCTCTCGTTTTCTTTTCTTTTACCTTTTGTTACCTTCTGAAGGCGGACGACTTCCAGCTACGACAAAAATGGTTTCGTTCTGGCCATGGGGCGTACGTACTCCTGCACTGGACTCTGGCAGCGGTGAAGATCACAGTTGTAGATACCATAGCTAACCGGGATTTCTCTGTACAGAAGGAAGATTCTTCCCCAGCCTCTTTTGAGAGAGCCCTTTCCGCCCTCTCTGCAAAGATCACAACTACCCAAACGCGGCTCGACCAAACCCGGGCGAAGTCTAGACGAGTCAAAGTTCTAGCCACGCTCTATCTGGGATTTGCATACTTGGTTTATGGGATTGTATTGATATTGGTGGTAGGATGGAGGAACATGGGACCTTGGGAATGGACGGGCATAGCGGGTGGTCCAATCGTCATCACTTTAGTTCGCACCATCACCACTGCAATCTTCGACTACCGTATCGAGAGACTCAGCGCACGGCTCAAAGAACACCAAACAGAGCGAGCCAAGACTATTCAGAAGCTCAAGGATGCAACAAAGTACGACTCCACCCTCGAACTGCTGGAGAAATATGGCGGAGCCGAGAACAAGCAAAAGGAGGGGAAGAAGGCGGCCGAAGGAAGTGACGACGCTGAGCAGAAGGAGGAACGGCACAAGACAAGACACCAAGGATTGCCACAGCGCACAAACATGCCACCACCTCCCACGGCTAACATCCAGCGACCCCCCATACCTGGTCCCAGCACTCCTCAGCCCAGGCCTCACAGCAGGCTCGGTGCGCCGTCCCAGCCAGAAGTAGGCCAGCTCGACATGGACGCATCGGCCGAGTTCGCACCGAATGCATTTGATGGGAAGCCCCCACCTGCCTTCATGCAATATCCGCCAGCGGCGATGGCTCCCCCGGCGGAATCGCATTGGTACGATCGCATCCTGGACACTTTGTTGGGCGAGGACGAGACAGCGGCCAAGAACCGGATCGTTCTGATTTGCTCAAACTGCCGCCTCGTCAACGGACAAGCACCACCCGGAACCAAGTCACTGTCCGAGTTGGGCATGTGGAAGTGCATGGCTTGTGGCGCTTCCAATGGGGAGATGGACGAAGGGAAGAGGATCGTGCAGGAGGTGTTGGGAGGACGCACCCCCGAGACCAGGGCTGAAACGTCAGACGATAACGCGAGTAGGAGCTCGAGCGACCTTGTCGAAGTGGAGAAGGATACACTTGAAGCTAAGCCAGAGAAGAATTTGGGCGCCGAAGGGCCGAGGAAAAGGAAAGGAAAAAGCGCTCAATGATTGGGGCTGGTTGTCATTCACTCTCATTTACCATATTTTCTTTGTTTCTCGTCACTCTGTAACCGCAACAAATCTATTTTGTCCCGAGCCATTGGCCTTATACCCTCTGGACAGGTACCCTTGATTAACAATCAAATTGTTCGTCTGAGTTGCCCACAGCTTACTTGTTTTCTCAAAGTGATGTATGTGGCTGACCGATATCTTAGAACATTTGAAGGAGCCTTCGCTGCTGAAGATGTAGGCGACATAAAGAGCAAAACACGGCAGGCTCTCCGGAACAATACAAACGCATGATGCCATACAACCCGTTCAACCCACACGGGCAACCTCCGTACGCTTCTGGTAGCTACCCCGAAATCCAATACCATATGTAATTATGACCGGGATTGTCAGCGGAAATCGAGCTTCACGCCCTCGCGACAGTGACCGCTACCGTGATCGTTCCCACACACGCCAAGAGAGAAGCCGCGCCCCAGACATTAACTGCACGCACCCAACGCGTTTCCCTGAGTGGGATCATACTCTCTGCGGCGGCCTATTTACAAGGGACAACTGCCGCGAGTGGACCGGCGGCGCTAGAGCGGGTGTATTAAATCAATGACGAACTTTGTCGTACTGCCCGCGACCGCGTGAAACTGACAATGCGAATCGAGGCTGACGCTTTCTCTGGGAAAAGAAGTTGAGCAGCTCTTTGTCGAGGCCATGGGTAACATGCGCTATGGCTCCTCACGCAACCGCCCAACCGAGCCTTGTGGGGTTGGGGGGAACAAGAATGGGCGGGAGATAACAGTTACATTCCGCGTGGTGCCAGATATGTGCCAGGCCCTCGTGAAGCAAGATCATATTCTTCTAGGGCCCTTCTACCTGTGGTTCCGGGTCTGTGCCCGACTTTCGAGGAGGACCGGCCCGACCGGGCTACCCCGACGGTGGGCGGCCGCGGCAGACCAGGCCGAGGTAGCCACTTCAGTACGTGTACGTTGGCACGACGGGCCCGGATGACGATATCATTGACGGATATTGGCAGTGACTGTTTTTGGAGTGACTCCGTCTCGCTGAGAAGCCTACTCTGAGTAGTTGAGTCGTTACGTCTCATAAAATGTCATTCTGCATGCTTCAGGCCGCAAATGCCCTGGTTGGGCCGCAGAATAGAACGGTAAATCAGGGCCCCAATCTCGTAAATAGCAACATGATATTATTCGCTGGCTTGCCGTATTTGTGTTGTAGCGCCGCAGTTTAGAATTTGCGGAAGAAGTGCCACGGTGAGCCAAGCGTCGTGTCGGTCCACGTCGTCCGACTGCGCTTTTGTACAGCGGCCGAGGTGTTCGAGCTCGTTTTGAAGTCGCCATCTGGCATCTCTTGCGGATAGGTGGGCTACATGCGACCTCGGTGATGGCATCTCCAGAGCGAATCGTTTCTGTTTGGTCGAGCTGACCTATTGGAAGGAGCTCCTTCTCCCCGAAATGCCTGTTCTCGCTCACCACGTGGTTGCTCGCCAAAACACGGCGAGCACGGCAAGCACACGAATCGGGTTGCATTAAACTTGATGTTTCCGTCGGCAACCAAGAACCAAGCAGCGGTTTGCATTACCCACCGAAGCCACGAAATTCACCTCGGAAACTGCCACGAAGCTTTCATGATTCAAACTGCCTTGGCCCTATCGATGCAGTCCACACGGGCAAGGCCACAAATGCGCCTCTCTCTTATTTGACCGACTTCCCACCCAACCTTCCATGGGTCTCTGTGCCTTGCCACCCAAGTTTCTGAGAGCATAACGCGATGTTTTTCTCAGCATATTTCATCTTTCTTCCCCCCCTCGTGGGGGTTTGTTCCCCTTCCTACCCAGGCTTGGTCAGGGAAATCGCCCTTCATGGCTATTCTTGACATTCTTCTTGTTCATACCTTCCTTCCAATGTTTGAGACTCTTTTCCTCGTTCCCCAAGGTGTAGCAGCTGCGCTGCAAGAGAAGATTAGGCAACATGGACCCCCGCGACGATCCCAGTACTACCACCACTACCACCGACTACGATTCAGGTGATAGTGTGAGCGTTGACTATGTGTATGAGGGAGGAAAGAGCACAGACAGCAGGAAAACGAAAGGGAGGAGCCCCAGAAGGAAGAGATCTCCCAGGCCCAGACCCCAGGGTACTGCAAGATGCACTTGTCGAGCAGGTTCCAGTCGGGTGGAAGACGATGAAGAGATCACCGTCTTTGAGGAAATCTCCGATACCGAGGACGAACGGCAACACCCAAAACGCACCATAAAGCCTCGACTATCCGAATCCGGCGGTGCATCAGGATGCAGCACTAAAGACCACCACAAAGCCGACAAGTGGAAGACCACTGAGCGGAGAACCCGCCGCGCACCGTCTCCGTACATTGAAGACTACCCCGAAGACTCCCCACGACCGGCAATAATCTTGAGGGAACACAAGCTTTCGAGGAGATCATCGACCTCCGATGCGAAGCGTGTGCGGGCCTCGAGGAATCGCTCATCATCATCGGACTCCAGGGGTAGGTCTCCGCCAGAGAAACCTGGGCCACCGCGGCCATCTCGCCGGGTTTCCAAAGAGCCTCAACGACCTCGACATCGCAAACCTCACCCAAACCTACACAAAACACATCAAAGTAAGCGATTTCTAACCCAAGTTGCCGCGTTGAAATTCATAACTGACACGAGTCGGCAGGCAAATCATCTGGTTCCGATGTGCTAGACTTCCAATCCGACACCGGCGGCCCTGGTCCAACCACTCGTTTTCCACGCCGTGACTTTCCTGAGCAGGCAGCCGCGGTGGCTCGCAGTTCGGCAGGAAACAAAAAAGACCAAACGAAATATTCTTCATCGTGGCCACTGCAACACGGGTCTCATCTCCGTCAGAGACACCACACACGCCTTGATTATGACTCCGACGACAGTAGAGAGGACGAGCACCCCTTCCAAGACGACGACAATTATGACGAACACCACCGCTTGCGTCGCACTCGAGCTCCGTCTTTTCCAAAACGGGACGCAGAGCGGGACCGGAGCCACGACTGGCCGTCAACACAGGAGACATCAAAGCATGAGCGTGAGCGCGGAAGAAGACCTTCTCATCAACGACACCCAAAAACCGTTGTTAGCCATGCTAGTATGGCTACTATGGATCAGGGCTACCGTTCCGTTGCCACGTCAATGTGCGAGGTGTGGCGTGGCGAGGCCGAGGATTGGGAGTCACCTTATGTCTCAGCCAGCGAGGATGATTATGAACCAGAAATCCAGGAGCCCATCAAACTGTTGCGGATGGAAGACCTGCCTCCACGCAGGTCCTCCCCACGCCTACTTCCACCGCAGGGTGATCGAGGAGACTTTGGGTTCCAGACAGTAAACCGTCCTCCTTCCCCGGGTCCATATCGATCTTCAATGCACGGAGAGGAGTTGTCCGCTGGTGCGGTTCTCGGACCGTACAACAGCTTCAAATGGACCTATCCCGACAGAAACGGGTGTCTCATTTTGAATCAACCCCTGGCTTTGACCAATGAGCCAGATGCGATGACGGATGACGAGGGCAACACCTACCATACGCGCCCTCTATCTCGAGCATCCTGCTGGCCGAGGCCTGGGCCACCAAGAGGTTGGACACAACCCCTTCCGTCGCGGTCCTGCACCGTCTCGCCGGCCTTCTCTGCGAGGGCAACGCGAGAGTTTCTTTCGCCGAAGCCGATGAGAGCGGAGCGGTTTGATTTCGGCGCATGGGGCTGTGATCGTGCCTCGAGGAGCTCGCTAGCTCTCAGGTTGTTGTAGATTTGGTCTGGCCATCCTCTTGGGTGGTCGGTTACCTGGTCCAGCGTCTGGAGCAGTCGGGGGATGGTTGCCGAGGCGTTCGGTAGAGCAAAAGTACCGGTGGCCCACGCCGCCAGATTAGGCGTTTAGGAGTTGGGGCGTTTTGGATGAGACAATTCTCGCATTTTCCCTGCATCATCTGGAGTTTGGAGTTTGAGAAGGATAGCATCGACACTGGTGGGCCTACCTCAAGGGGGCGACCACCACACAGCATACGCACAAACACGCACACAACGCACACAACACACACAGCACACACAAACACACATGCGCACCCTTATTGGAAAGATTCATTTTTGGTTTCTGGATCTGATTCTAATGACTTTGGAGATTAAAAACTGGTTTCTGGCATTATATAACTTGGTTAGAGAAAACGGGGCTGCATGGAACGGCGTTGGGTTTCAGATTGCATCAGAGACGGTTTCTTAGACGGTGGCATCTTGTGGATGATACAGGAAAGGCTTTCTCCGAAAGTGGTTCGTTTACGAACCACATCCACGCTCATTACGAAATATTTCCTTGCGTATCTTCGTCTCTATCTTACAGAACAAGCATTACCGATAGTTATAGTTACATCCTCCTACGGGGTGCCTAATTCTGGTTCTTATCCCGAGACTCTAGATTCCTCGCTGTTACATAACTACTACCTCCACGTAAGCATTTTATCTAGATATAATTCTTTTGAGCACATTCCAAGTTTGTGTGTTAATGGCCCTTTGTCCTGATCGATAGGATGTTTGACAGTGCCGGTGTACAGATGCGTAGCATTCATCATGATTTTGCCCGTAACGTAGATTAGAGGTGCTTGTAAGCAACCACCAGGAGGAAAATTGATTGCTCTAGGCCGTCTCTCAGGCAGGGACGATCCCGAGTCACTAGTGAACACCCGATACAACCCTATTTCCTCGGTCATTCATGTAGTAGCGTGTGGACAGGCAGACCCCAGCTGAATCAAGATTTAATGGTAATGAAACTAGAGGTAACGGCATATCTATTACGGTCTTTTTTCCTTATTCCCAAGGTACCTGGTAGTATCATCTGGAGAAGAAATGACATATTGGAAACACTAAGGTACCTGGTACCTGGTGGCCAAGTGCCTGTATTTAAAAGCTTAAAGGAAGGAACATTGAAGGGTTGGCTCTTCAAGCTACAACCGAGCCTGTAGCCTGTTCTCTTAACCGTACTAACTTCCTCTTTTACCCGGGCTCTCGCTTAATGCCGATTCGGCCTGACCCATTCTAGGCCGGATAGATCTATATTCCGATGGCGGCGTGTACTAGGGAGTACTACCAGGCTGGAGTCAGTACGAGTATTACAGCTAAGATCTAGATATAGCCAACAAGCCGCTTTATATATATAACAGGCGTAACCAGGTACGGCCCGGCCCCGGGTTGTCCCTTTCGAGCACCAACAACCCCTTCTCGAAAGTAGTTTCCACCAAACATATAACAAAGTTGGAGAAGAAAAAGCGGAACTCCGCCATCGTATTGGTCCTTCCTACCATAACTCTAACGTTATTGGTTATAGCATGACATGTAGCCGACATATAGAATATATATAGTGCCTAGACTGCCTTACGAAAAGTACTAACGTCCTTAGGCGATCGCTGATAGAGCTGTGATTAGACCGTCAGTGCTGGTATAGGTTGGTATATTACGCGTATCTCCGCTCGACGGCCTCGATCCAGGACAAAGGAGATATAAGTGTCGAACAGGGGAACGTGAAGCCTATACCAGAAGACGCCCCAGAATCGCCGTAGCGAGGTCGCCTTCTGGATGCTCCCGAAAAACGGTGGCCACTTGTCAGGTCGATCCTAGCCAAGGATTGATACAAACACAATAGCCAACAAGTCGTAAGCGCTGATACGCAGGCAATATGTTATCCAGATCTACTAGAAAGATACGATCGCTTGTAGAAACAGGTCGTGTGGTGACGTAGACGGGAGCAGGCCCTGCTTGTCTGGCCCGAAGTCTGAGAAAGTGGCGTATAGGTGAACGAGAGCCAGAGCGATAAGAGCGGTTCCGATATACTGTGACAGTATAAAGGATGCCGTATAGATGTATTTGTATACGGCAAAATGAACACGGACCCGGCTCTTCGTGCCCTTGGTATTCAGATATTAGACCTCCTCCAAGCTGCCCTAGTGTTTGGGTTATAGGCAATGTAAAGGTAACCGGCGAATATTTGCCGAGGCGTGTAGGGCCACACAAATCGCTATACCGGAGAGATATATCCGGGACCTAGTCGGACGATGGTTCGCTCTATATAGAGGATGGACACTGTCTGTAGGGTGGTAGAGAAGATGGCAGGGATAAGGGGCTATTAGAAAGGGTTTAGGGGTATACTACTAAGGGCAATCATAGCCGCTAAACCTAAGACATATAGAACCGTCAGGACATGGCAGGTACTGTTGTCAACTGGCTGTTAAATCGCAAGATAGAAGACTAAAGCTGATAGGGAGAAGAAGAGTAAGAGACAAAAGGCATATAAAGTTATAGTTGACATCAACTATAGCGTCGGGTATAAGGTAGGAAACCGGAACATCTCTATTCTTGTTCGATTGAAGTACAAAAAAACGTTAGGCTCGTTCGTTCAAGTTCTATAGATGTGGTCAGATTGTCCTAAAAACACCGATCCTAAGTAAGGTAGTACCCCGATTTTATATACTGGCAAGCAGCGTAAGAAGACACGAATTACCCTACGGCACTTTCCCTCTTATACCATTCCCTCAACAACCATGTAGGAAGGCTAGAAATCTTCCCGGGTATTAAATGAGGGAGATGACTCGGGAAGGGCACTACTTCGGACTTTACCTACTTTATTGATACCCCTGGCGGTGTTCCGTACCTACTATACAGTACGTACCTACCCGGTAAGTAAATGGTCTATAGAATACCAGGTCACTTAACGTACCAGTGAGTAAAGCACATCGGCGAGCAGGGCACTTTCAACACGGTATGACACTTCAGTTTGTACTTGAAAAACCACTTGTCGCTACTATCCAAGCTGGCCTCTACTTCATAAGAAAGCCAAGTAGCCCTAGCTCTCTAAGTTCCTTACAACAACAAAATACATATATTAACGAGTGTGAGCTAACCTCTAAAATATGTGTCGGAACCGACACGGGGCAAACGAAGGAAACATGGACCACCGTGGTAAAGTGTCAGGAAGATGTCAATAGTGGTTGTAACTCCAATGATTGTGTTCTATGTCCTTTTTTCTTGAAAAAATGTAAAAATTGTTAGATGTTCCGGACAGCCTCAAGGTGTTTATTACCAGCCAATGTGGGTCCGTCTTGGCACCCCTGAATCAGGGTTAACGTTCCAACAACATGTGGTGTAGTGCGTCCTATATAGGACATATTTCCCTGAGGTTCCCCCTTGACGGGAGCCGGTTCTCCGTTTTGGGAGTCCCTACACAACATGACAGTATTCATGATAGGTAAGATGTTCGCAGGTCATGATCTTGGGCGGCCGTAGCAAGGCAAAATTGACCTAGCCTGGCAACCCTAAACAGGCAAGGGTAATCTAAGGAGTCGATGCTTTCGGCTGGCTATCGCTCCCTTCATCATCCTGTGCTGGCTACACCGCCACCTCGTCAACTACGACACCGAGTACAACCTCCCACTAGCTCCTAGCCGACTGGCGCATCGCAACTACCGATAACGACTAGACTATCAATAATGTAGGTTTGGATTAGACCAATCTGTTGGTGCCTGGGGCAGCCTTTGTTAGGCGACTTGCCATACACGCCACACACAAGCCCACCCATTTTAGCTAAGAAGGAACCTTGCCTATAATGCAAGCTCCCAAGGACAAGACAACACACATCACAACTTCTACATTCGTTGTATTGCTCTATAACGTCTAGAGATAGGAATAAGGTTAAGGTAAGGTACCCGACCAATTGAGCCTCGTCTTGTAAAGATTACCTGGTAGGTCACGTATTCACAGCCATGGTCATCCAAGTCCGACTTAGAGTAAGGTAGTGATTTGTCGACAGGCATTTTGCGGTGGTTAAATACCGGTACGTACCTTCAGGGCGTCCTCGCTTTGCTATAATTGACTAGCTAGCGGTGCTCGCCCGCTTCGCGGGCTCTCGCCGCTCCTAAACCTCTTCCAGTTGCAGCCAACCCTCCCACTACAAACCCTCCCATCACCAGACCCGGCCACCGGCACGTGACCACGCCGGCGGCCCGGTCTGGCCCATGAACGGTTGGATCAATGCGTTCTGCTCCAGGCCCATAGCGACCATTGTGGTAAACGGCTTCACGTCTGAACGGCACGAGTGGCCGCAGGCGGGCCTTGCGCAAAGATCACCGCTATTTCCAATGCTGTTCCTTTTCTTCAACGCCGACCTAGTCCAGCACCCGATCAACGCAAACGGAGGCCAAGACGTTATCCTACTCTGGGATGTAATTTCCCTCCTGGTCGCTAAGCTGCCTCTCAACTTCTTTCTCGGCTGCCTTGAACCGCTCCTCGTCTGATTCTGTGAGTTGCTACGGTGGTGACCGAACCCTTGGCCGCTTTAGACGATTCTCATGCTGTATCTTCC
>MU857834.1:0-23445 GCA_033296725.1 Corynascus novoguineensis | reverse complement strand
GGGGGGGGGGGGGGGGGGGGGGGGGGGGATACGCACCGGCTAGGTGTGTTTCGCAGTTGCCAAGTTGGCCTGTTCAGGCCGAGCCCGCTAACGGGCTGTTACTGAGTACACGATGTGGCGTGGACGATAGACGGCAAACCGTTAGGGTTATTGTAGATACCCAATAACACATATTTAAGTGATTGATTCGGCAAATGGTGGCCCCAACAAGCGAAGACGGACTCTCTCCTTGTCCATGCCGCAGGCTATTACACTGACATGATATGTTACGTTGATGCGAAATTGAGTAATCGTAAAGTCGGGACACCGTTAAGAACGGCGGCAGCGGTGTATCTCTTCGTAGGATGGACAGTGAACGTACATAATGCCGCTCTTTTAACACTCTGCCTGGGGATGGAGGAGGTCACTGGTGACGGAAGAGACCTCGGGAAGGATGTACGCCACCCACTCCGTCGCCAATCAACCGCTGTTAATGGTGACTTCTCAGCATCCCTTTGAACGGGCCTGGCTTTCGAAACGGGACGAGCTCGGTGGGCATCAAAACCTTCATGCAATTTCCTTTGCACCATGTACCATATATCGTACCACAAAAGTCCATCCATGATTGCGCTATGTACGTCTAAGCAAGACACCGAAAAAACTCACCTTTAACCAAAACCGATCAAGGACCACCAGCGGTCTTGCCCGCTCCATTTTCCTTTCCTTTCCCATCGACGCTATCCTCCTCTTCTTCATCGTCTGTGTCCGCTCCGACGCTGTACCTCGGATCTGCCTGCCCCTCAACAGGCGAACGCACGTGCAGGGAATCCAACTGCGTTTCGTCAAAATCCCCCGCCTCGACGTCTCGCCTGCTGCCCCTTGCACCACGGGCGTTCTGGAATCCGCCCATATTAGCGGACCCGTTCTCTGCACCGGCGAGACCCTGATACCCGCGCCTCTTGCGCCGCTCGCGCCAGATGAAGTACCCCCACCCGGCAGCGGCGACGACGACGATGACCAGCACAATCTCGCCTGACCGGCGGTACGCCTCCCACTTGGCCGCGTTCAACTTGGCCTTCTCGGCTTCTTGGTTGGCGGTGCTGTTGCCCGCGGTCCCACCGACCGTGGTCTCGGGGCCCTTTTCACCGTCAAGCCGCGAGTCGGTAGGCTCGCCGCCGATGGAGCTGATGTCAACACCCATGAAGCGGTCAAGCATATCCCGTGTGCGGCGCGGATGGTCGAAGGGGACCATGTGGCTGGCGTTGTAGAAGACCACATACGTCAAGTTGCGCGCCTCCTGCCAGAAGCCGACGTCTTCGCCCTCAAACGTCCAGTCCCGACGGGGTGCCCAGGTTCCCGGGGACAGTTCGAAACCGCGGCCGCCGTTCCAGGCCATGCGGCTGATCAGAGCTTCGGTGCCGAGGTGGTTGCAGATGAGGTCCTCGGCTCCCGAGAAGAGTAAGATGGGGACTTCGGCAAGAATGTCTGGCAGGAGGTCGATCGACGGCTTGGACTTGACGGGGCGGAACTTGGTGCCGACTTGTCCGTCACATTCAACCCAGCCGGTGACTTTGTTGGGATTGACGTGGAGAGCATCGATGACGTCCTTGCGGCGGAGGTACGGCGCGGCGTGGGTAAGGTCGGGCGGCCAGTTCATGCCGCAAGACGGGTAAGTGTCCTTTAGGCGTACGTCATACATGTTGTAGCACTCTAGGGCGTTGTTTTTGTTGTTGCGGGTAGCTGTCAGCTGGAGAATGTCCTGGAGAACCTTCTCGCAGTCCGGATTGTCGACAGCGCTCTCGCTGACCGCGAGCTGTTTCTGGCAAATGCGAAGTTGGACCTCGAGTTTGTTGGCGATATCGCTCCCTTTTTGCACAAGGCCCTTCTCAAATGCGAACTGGAGATATGCCTCGTACTGCTCGGGTGGCGAAATCCATCCGTTGCCGATGAGCAAGCCCTTCAAATTCCACTTGTATTTCGTTCCTGGTTGCTTGTTCCGCTTGAGAATGTGCTTCGCGATGTAGGGGATATACTGGCCCGCGTACGACTCTCCGGCGAAATAGATCTGGATGTTCAAATTAGTGATTAGAAAGCGCGAAGGGACAATATGATGTAGGGGGACGCACATCGTCGTGTTCGTACTCCGGGAACAGAGCGTACCACTTCTCCATAAAGACAACAAACTGGTCGGCCATCTGGTCCAGTTCGCTGACATACGAGTCGGTGTCGACGTAGCTGAATCCAGTACCGACGGGATTATCGACGAACAACACGTTCGCAAACTCGTTCCAAGCTCCATCGTTGTAGACAAGTGTCTTGTCGTCCTTCAATCGATAGGGACCAATCTCCATCAAGGCACCATCCTCGGAGCTGCACCCGGGCCCGCCATTAAGCCAGATGACCGTCCGCTGCTTGTTTGCGATATGTTTGTTTTGAAAATGCCAGAAGAATAGGTTCCCATTGTGTTCGGGTGTGATTTCGATATGCCTTGAAACACCATGTTAGCTGAAGCCTCCAGCCGATCGGACTGAGGTCCGAAGATAGATCTGGACCTACCCAGCATGCATCTTCACAACGGGCTCCTCAGGGGCTCCTGGCAGTGAATGTACGAAATAGTCGCCAGCGGACTTGTCGGCAGCTGCGAGTGTTGCCGTCCATGGCAGAGCCAGGGCGGTAATGACCATGGCGGGCAGGCGCCACCAGCCAGTCGTCGATGGGCTGGGAGCCATGATTAATTGCGCCGATGCGCAGGGTCGAATGGCGCCCGACTCGGCTGCAACGTGATAAAAGTAAAATGGGATAAAAAGGGGAGCGGGGGAAGTTGCTGGCTACCTAGGTGCCAGTCATCGAGGCGACGTAAAGATGGGAGAAGTCAACCTGGACAAGTGTCGCAGCGCCGGAAGATGTGTCCTGAGACAAGGATGGGGCTGAAAGCGGTTGTACAATAACGGCTGCGTCTTGGCGTAACTATGCGCTAACCTAAGCGGGAAGTGGTACGAATGCGATATCGCCGGTCAAGAGAGAGAATTATAACGTGGATGACTCCATGCACAGGTAAGGATGTAGTGTACAGATGTTATTGCATATTCCTCGGCTTTTTTTGTTTTTTTTTTAGGTTTTCAGAGGAATTGTGCAGCTATGAGGTCGTCTTGTTTCATCGAGCAGGAACCAACAAACGGGAAGTTGCCGGGCAAAGCAGACGCCGCGCTCCTTCCAGAACGAAGCCTGAAGACTGCGCCGCGTTCCTTAATCCATTACATTTGTCTGATATTGTCTCGCGAAAAAAAAATGTTTGAAAAAAAACTCAGGAGATGTGCTCTGTTTGCGGGGATGCATTGAGCTGCTTGCCCTGAGCTCGATCACGGCGATGGAGAGTCCCGCTCTCAGCATCTCAGAACAGAACAGGTCAAAGTGGACCCGATCTGCCGGCTCCAGCCTTCTTGGCATCGGACACTATTGTTAGGAAGGAGCTAAAATTCCTTGCATTGTCATTACGCCTCGTTTAGCGTAAGAGCATTCATCATCGTACATGAAATTAGTTGAATCGACGAGCGCGCTGCACCTCTAAACCGCAATTGTCTTCTCGCCGTTATCCTCTACGAAAACAGCTGATATATTGACGACAATGGCGTCAAGCAGCAAAACATATATCGTCGAGCACCTGGACCCGGAGCTTGGGGCCTGGTCGGAGTTGGAGTACCTTGCCATCGCCCGTGAGTCGCAGGATGCGGGGGCCAAGTTCTGTCTATCATCTCTTCCGCCGTCATTCAAGGTTCCCGATGCTTTGAACGAGATCCCTGCCTTCAAGGCTGAGACCCGGGGCGTGGAGGAGCTGTATGCTGCCGACAAGTCACGAGTGTGCCTGCTTGACCCAGCTGCCGCGAGTGATCTGTCACCCGAGGATGGGGACAAGTTTGATGCCTTTCTCTTCGGCGGAATTCTGGGTATGAATCTATTTTCTCTTCGCCATTTTTTGTAAACTATTTTATTGTATTTTATCTTATCTTCCAGAAGAGATGCGCTGACCAGTTCAGGCGACGACCCCCCGAGAGACCGTACCTCGGAGCTTCGGAAGAAGGGTTTCGACGGCCGCCGCTTGGGACCGGTCCAGATGACCACTGATACGGCCGTCAGAGTGACTCGCCTGGTCGTCCAAGGAAAAAGTTTGTTGAGTGGTTCCAGCCTTGGGATTTGCAACTGACTTTTGCGCTAGCCCCTCTGAAAGAGATTTCTTACCTCGACCATCCAGAACTCAAGTTCAACGAACATGAGAGCACCGAGATGCCGTTCCGCTATGTAAAGGGGAAGGATGGCGAGCCCATCATGCCTGAGGTAAGGCTGCTTCATCTACTCGTGAGCTCGACCTTGTGCTCACAAAAAGATGCAGGGCATGGTCGATTTAATCAGGAAGGACTCCGACAAGGCGATTGATGACATGTTTTGATGCCACACCATAGGACTCACCTAAGCGGTGTATGAATCTTTTTTTGTTTATGAACCCATCAATCGCCGTGGCCAGCTTCGAAGACTTGATAATCTCTGAGCGGGGCTATGTCCGTTCTTGATCTCTTATCTTATCTCTTGAGAACCCCGCGGTGGTAGCAACATCTAGTGGGAGACCAAGATATCCCACAGATGAACTGACCGGTGGACACCACAGCTCGCACTGTCGGCTACATGGTAGTAGACATGGCTACCTCAAGTCACATCACTATGGACGGAGTGCCTCCGCTCTTCGAGATCTATCCGCCCCTGATCAACACGGCGTGCCCTTGGGCTACAACCATCGAAGATCTCCGAGACCTATACAAATGTCCATCAACAGGCGCAGTCACTACCCGCACATCTCTTATTGCTGGCTTCGATCACGATCCGGCCAGACATCAATATGCCTTCTTCAACTCAACCCTGACCAGCCCAGTCCAAAACGCAAGCCTCAATTCTCTTGGCTACAGCCCCCTCACCCTAGAAACCTACCTCGGCTTCATCAGGACCATATCGGCTGATCTGCCGGCAAGGTCCAGCAAGGGCTTCATTGTCTCAGTCACTGGAACACCCGAGGACATAGCGGCCAGCTACAAACTCATAGCTTCTACCGCGCAAGACGTACGCTTCCCGCTCGCCATGGAGATAAACTTAAGCTGCCCCAACATCCCCAATCGCCCACCGCCGGCATATTCCGAACAAGAACTCTCCATCTACCTAACTCACCTCCGTCAAGCCGTCGCCCAAGTTACCAACCGAATTCCCGTCGGCCTGAAAACACCGCCCTACACTTACGCGACGCAATACCAGTCCCTCATCTCCGCCTTGGAGGCTGCCGTCCCCGACGACGACGGCGGTTGCGGCGGTAACGAGCGGGGCGCATGCCCAATCTCATTCATCACGGCCACCAACACACTCGGTTCCTGCCTTCTCCTCTCACCACCACCCCCATCCTCGCCAGACTCGCATCCCGCCTCACCCGTGCTGCCTGGTTCCGGGCTAGGCGGCATGGCCGGCGCCCCGCTGCACCCGCTCTCCCTGGGCAACGTGTACACCATCCGGCGGATGCTGGACGAGAAGGGTGACAAGAAGCTGGGCCGGCACGTGCGGGTTGTGGGCGTGGGCGGGGTCAGTGACGCGGCGGGGTACAAGCGGATGAGGGCGGCCGGGGCCGACGTCGTGGGTCTGGCGACGGCGCTCGGGTTACGCGGGTTGGGTGTCTTTCGGGATATTGAAGGTGGTCTAGAAGAGGAGGAAGGGGGCAGCAGCGGATGGTGAGGGCGAAGTGACTTTTCGTCATTGCTGATCATGGTTCATCGGTCGGTCGGTCGCTCGAATTTTCACATTGGATCTTGGAGGGGAGGGGGTTTCCGGTGGTGTCGGCGTATTCTGCAATCTTCTTTTTGGGTTTCAAGTTCCGTTCGCTCCTCCCACTTTGGGCTATCATGACGAAGGGGTGAGGGGGCGGAAAGGGGTCAGCGGCCCCCGTTCCTCGAGTTTGGTGGGCGGGGCCGTCTGGATCGGCTTGCAAGTCACCTCCCTGATGTAGTATACTTCATACCCATGGTTGGTTTGACTATGGCCCCTAGGCCGTTTGAGCCACCCACCTGACCTGGAGCAAGCAAAGCACTGGTCCTCATGTATCTCCTCTGGCGCCAGGATCATCGCCGTCCGCTCCTCGTCCTCGTCTCCCCCTTCGCCGTCATAACCCAGGCCGAGGCAAGACAACTGAGCGATGTCTATCTGGTAGCGAGGATGGAGAGAGGTTTTAGTTTTTCCAGCAGTTGAATCGTTTCAACAGATCACAGGTCCCAGGTCGGATTGCACCTGCTTACTCGTATACGTACCCGCCTGGCCGGGTTCTTCCATTTCAGGTCTTTATCTGAGCGGCTTTCCTCCCCATGGATTTGTCTCCCTCTTTGAGTATCATTAGCGACTGGTGAATTAATTGGTCGATGATGACCCGGTAGCCATGTCTCTACTGCGTAAATGTTTTCATTTGTAGGATGCTGTCCTTTGAGGCCACGGGTTTACTTTGTCTGAAACCGTAAATGGACAATGTCCTGGTGTTCAGGGGCGACTAGCGTGGCTTGTTGAACACGGCATTTTCTTACAACCCTGCGGCGTAATCTTTGACATTCTTCTCTCCTCTACTACCCCAGAATGATAGACTCTACCCAACCGCCCCCCCCCCCCCCCCCCCCCCCCGGGGCCCGGAGACCTTTCCTGTTTCTATGTCGTCAAGTAGTCTCTCTCCATTCATCAATTCCTGGTCGGCCTAGCCAGTGACACGGTCTTATTAGATACCCGGCTCGTTTAGCCATTGCCGTCAACTTTCTGACGGGAATTTAAGATTCAATTCAGCCTGAAAGCATCATGGCAGTTGAGGACGGGTTCGAAGGTGAAACGGCGTGGGGTGATGCTACCGTTTCCAGGACGGAAGGTGGCGGTTCGTCATGGTCCCTGTCTCAGGGTAGAGGCCACTCGTGAACCTTGAGAAGACTCAACAACTCCGCCCTGTGGATGGAATCTGCGATTTCCGTCCCTGTGCCGAATCTGACTGATAAGGCGGAGGAATTCGGTCAGGGTCCTTGTCGGCGATGGGTGGAACGACCCGTCGAAATGGAAATGTGGGAGCGAATTGCGGGTCAGCGTTTGCAGGAGAGCAGGAGAAATCGACGAAGCTCAGCGGAAGATCATATCGAACTGGGATTCTTCAGCTGTTTCCCAGGGGCGCGCCTTCCGCTTTCAGGCCTATCATGCCCTAAAGTCGACCATCGCCAGCGCCTGTGTTGGGCCTCACGGGCCTTCAGAAGCCTGCACAGAGACGGACCGAGCCAGGGCTGCCAAATCCGGCGACCGTTTATTGGCGGACTTTGACAGAATAAATTCTCCAGAGCTGGAGAAATTGTGGGGTTTCTGCGGGGTACCCTGCTGCCGGCGGCTCCAACCACTGCCAACCTGCAGAGTCCACCCTGCATTCCAAGCTCCCGTCTCCAACAAACCCACCCAAGAACCATGCAACGGTCGGCCTGGCCCGCAGCGAACAATCGAACAGCAACCATCACGAATCGAATCTTCAATACTGCCCGTAACTTCGTGTCGATTGCGATTGGTTGCCCGTCTCTCGGAATCACGGAGTTCTCTTTGCTATCTTGTCAGTGAAGGATCGAGGGCTGTGGGATCCGCGCGGAGCAATGGCTCGCATCGTTTAACAGCATTCAACTGATGCGGACGGACAATCCTGCAGGCTGGAGACGTCGTTGAAGCTGAACAGGCAAGGCGTGGAGCCAAGCGTCGAATACACCACCACAATATTCCGGACACTAATGACCCTCGTCACTCCCTCGGATGTGCGACTCCACTTGTATCCGACAGTTCTCACAGACTTCCCGCCGTTCCCGTTGCTTTTGCTCGGTCACGGTATCAACGCTGGCGGTCCGTCCAGCTGTCCGCGCCCAAACAGCACCGAGGTCTCATCTGCTACTGGCCCCAGCACCAGGGCACGGAAATCGAGATTCGGCCAAATTTCGACCACCCTTGGCGTAACCAAAATCGCCATCTGCTGCCTACTGCGACCATCCAACGTGCCCCCGTGCCTTGCAGCGCTTGCGACCTCCTGATTCCCGGGAATCTGTTACTCCAAGGCCATGTCACGGCGGGCCCCGGTGTGATATACCCGCTTGTTATCGCCGGATCGTCGCTCGCTGTCTGGCCCGCTCCGTTTGGTCCTTCCTTTTTCCGGTTGCGTGTCCCCGGCTGTTTTGTGAGGCTCTGATGCCGAGCTCACTCACCAATAAGCCTTTCTGAAAGGCATCCTGCTCCCAGGGCTGTGTTCTCGGCCATTTGAAACAGCCTCGACCACCGCCTTGTCGCACCGTCAACAGCGTACACCCTCACTCTCACAGTTTCTGAATTCGCCCGTTCTCCTGAAACCTCAACCACCAAACGTTGAGAATAACGACGCCTTAGGATCAGGAACACCGCAGAGGTACCGAAGAGGGAGAAACGGAACGTTCGATCACGCGCGGCACCCGACTCCTACCACGCTGTAGGCTTCAGCCCTTTGCCAATTTGCGAAGACGCTGGGTATTCCCTCATCAACTATATTTCCCTCTCACAGACACCCCCTCAGAACCACCTCAACGCATACGAGATTACGGCCATGCACGTTAGGCCACCCTGACCACGCTTTTGCTTCCTGCTGATTGGACTTTGGAATCGAACCTGAGAGGGTGAGGCAAAGCTATCAGGCCAGTTGTGGTCCCGAGGTGTCGTATCCAACGTCGGAATTCTGGGACTCACATTTGGGCTCGCGCGACGGTCTCAGCTGGGGCCGCGGGAGTCAATATGGCGGCGGTGCAGCAATTGGAGCCGGTCCCCCCGCTGGCGCGGCCGCAAAGTATGAATGGCAGCCCGTTCGCCAACAGTGATGAGGTGGAGCGCGCATCACCACCCGTGCAATCCGGCGTTTCATTATGCAGCGAGCCAGAGAGAGGAGACACCAGAATCGTCGTCGTCATGTTTGGCAGAGGCCAGGAAAAGATCGTTTCTGTTTTTGCCGAGGTTTTGGGGAAACCGTCAAGAATCAAGACCTGCTTTGAGAACGTCACCACGGACGACCAGGATTGGGTTATTGGGATTTCAGCGGACAGCGCCAAGGACGACATCGCGACACGGGACAGGAAATTGGTCGTTGTTATCAACGCTCACTGCACCGGCCTAGGGATGCCTCCTGACGTTTATCTTTCAGCTCAGTGCGATTACGAGTTTCTCTACACCGAGTCACCTTTCTTCCGCCGGGACCTTGCTCGCTTCACCTCACATATACTTGGCCAGCTCTGCCACCACCGGGTGCTCATGGCAAAGCCCAGGACCTTCATCATCTCAACTACATTCCCGGACGTACATGCCGCCTTACCCAACATTGACATTCTGACTGTCGGCGCCGATGCCATCGAGATCCGCGTCGACCTCCTCAAGGAGCCCCTGGGAAATGGCACTCACTCGGACATTCCAAGTCTCAGCTACGTCGGCGAGCAGGTCATGTTGCTCAGGCAGAGGACAGAGCTGCCCATCATCCTCACGACAAGGTGTACAAATGAGAATGGCCGGTTTCCGATGGACAACCCCGGGCTCTACTACGAGTATCTGTATCGGGCGCTGCAGTGGGGAGTCGAGTACATCGACGTCGAGCTTTGGCTTCCCGAGAGCATTAGGAAGAAGCTGTATGAGCAGCGTGGAAACAGTCGCATTATGTCCGCGTTCCACGACTTCTCCGGAGCCTTCAAATGGACCTCAGAAAGGGCCGAGTCGATATTCCTTGAATCACAACGATACGCCGACTGCGTCAAGATGATCGCTATCATCAACGACCACAACGAGAATTTTGAGCTGGAGTACTTCCGGTCCAAAATCAAGGCGAAGTATCCCGATTCAGTACCCTTGTCTGCTGTGAACATGGGCGAAACGGGCCAATTCTCTCGGACACTCAATAAGTTTTTTACGCCAATCACCCATCCCCTTTTACCTATCATCGCGGCTCCTGGGCAGATGAGCGCCGCCGAGATCAACCAGGCACTAGCTCTACTTGGGCAGTTACCCAGGAAGAACATGTATGGCATCACGAGCCCGGCGATGCGCAGCGTTACGCCGCAGGCTCCTTTCTACGAGAAATGCTTCAATGAACTAGGTTTGCCTCACCAATTTGCCGTTGTAGAGTGGCAGCCAAAGGGATCCGGCTGCATCGGGACATGGTGTAACCAAAAGAACTTTGGCGGTGCTTACTTCAACCCAGCCGTCTCTCTTAAGAGCCTAGCCAACCACAGCAACTTTCTGTCGTCTCTCAACAACAGTGCTGGGCCCACTATCAGCGTAGCTGCTCGACTCATCGGCATGGTTGACACCATCGTTGTACGGCCGACCCCTTCTAGCGCTCCAGCATCTGCGCCGTCGTCGATCCCATCAAGCCCTCCGCGACACAAAAACGGGGACTCGTACAGCGCCTTGGGGCCATCCCAGTCCGGCCTCCCTCCCAACACGACTCTTGTCCTCGACAACGCTTCCTGGAAAGGCATCTTGAGCACACTCACGCGCGATTTCGCCCCGTCAGCCTATTTTGGATGCGCCGCCGTCGTCCTCGCCTCTTCCTCCGAGGACGCCGCTAGCGCCCTCTTTGCCCTCAAGGCCCTCAAGGTCGGCAAGGTTTACACCGTCGGATTCAAGACGCCCCCGGCATTTGGCAAGGACCTCCTTATAGAGCCCTTCACCAGTCTTGAGAGCATTCAGAGAGCGCGCACCGTCGGTGCAAACGGTACAGACGTCGGGACAGGAACGGGTTCTCCATTCTTGGTGGTTAGTGCGCTGGGGCCAGAAAAGAGCACGCTCGTGGGAATGTTGGTGCGGTTGTTTGGGTCACCGGGATCGAAGACCGATTCCCGAAAAGTGTTTCTGGATCTGGCGGACCGACCGGCTTCGCGGAAAGGCGACCCGGGTCTGATTGCAGAGCAGAGTGGATTTGCGGCTTACGGCGCTGCCGACGTTACGGCGTTTACCACAGTGGAGACGCTACGGCTGTTGGTTGGACAGAATGTCCCCTACAGCTTCGTGCGATTGGCAAGTGGCCGGACGTTGTTCTGATAGCAACTAGAGCCTGCGACTTCCGTTCCAGGAGTGGTCGGGAATGGCCTGGCGGAGCGCAGAGAAAGGCAGTGTTCTCGTGCTTTCGGCGGCGCCAGAGTTGAGCAATGAGACCGCTCACTTAACGAAAGAAATACGAGCCGGAGATACGACAAGGAAGTGTCCTAGCCATTGCCACCGGCGACTTTCGATGAACTCTCCTCCAACGAACAGGATCTCTCGAATCATAGAAGAGACCCCATCAAACCGGGAAGGAAGCATCGGAGCCCAGGACCGACATGCCAAATTAGCATACACGACACATGGCAACCCTAAGGCGACAACCCACGACTCAATTAAACGTTGGACAACACGCTTTGAGAGACTAGGCAGGGAAATGGCAACGGCCAGATGTTAACAAAATTAGAGAAGAAGGCGAGAAGGGACGATGAAGGGGAGGTCCGGCAAGACGATGCCAGCTAGACTGGAGAGGAAGGCGTGTGGGCGCGGTGTGGTGCGGATGGATCGTGCATATTTTTGCGGCGATTGGATTGATTGATTGGTTTTGTTCGATCATTGTTGGGGTTGGCTGGATGATTTCTTCTTGTTGCTGCATGCACTCCGGCTTTCTGTTTATCTTTTTTTTTTTAATTCTTGCATGTACCGGTAGGTGGATATACAGCTTGGATACCGATGTTTGGGGACTTTCTTCATTTCTCTGCAGGAGGACATGCATGTCTGTCCCTCCTTCCCTTTGCTTCATTCTCCCCTGCTGCGCCCAAGCATGAATTGTGCCGGACACCGAGCTTTTCGGGCGATTGCCGAGCGAGCCATGAGACGGAGTATCGGATATTTGCCCCGATGTGGCATGCGTCACAAAAACACAATGAGATTCGGTGATCCTGACTTTGTCCGCTTCTACAAGGGACATATAAAAAGTAAAGTACGTTGATTGTCGTAGGGGTCGTAGGGGCATGATCATCGCCTTGGCATGCGCGGAACAGATTGAGGTTTTAAGCACCGCGGAGCAGTTTAGTGTCCACTGCACTAGTGTAAGGTACAGGCCGCAGGCAAGGGGGCCGGGAACATGGAAATGAGCGCCCAACTTTGTTGGTCCTAAAAATACATATATGTGCGAGGATCAGAGCAAGGACTAGCGACTGTGTCGGCATCTAAGGTAGCAAATATACTACGCTGAGCCTCGCTTCTCGGTATTTGTTGGTACTCGCATTTTGTACTCGTTATCGTACCTTGCACGCCTACAAAGTACGGAGCACTCGTACGGCAAGCTCATTCTGTTTCTGCGTGGTACCGGAGTTATCTACCTCGTCTGGGTAACGAAATCGCACACTACTGAGGATGCAGCTTAGCTCGGCTCAATGTTCCGAGAGGAGAGTCTGTCGCCGATGGTTTTCACTCTTGATACTTAACCGAGCCCTCCTTTTCAAATTGCACCCTGGTCACGACGAAGAATCAGGTACCGAGGGTAGTATCGAGCGTATCCCGTCTCAAGTGCAGTTCGGTGAAGGAGATGGCGCATCGAAATAAAAATTTTGGAGCCCCAAAGCCTCAGAGGCCCGTTCGGCCTCTTGCGTAAACTTTTCGGTTGGTCTCGTAGCTCAATCGAAGAAGTGAACGCCAGTACACAGCGATTTCTACTTTCCAAGCACCACTGCCGGAAGCTGAAACATATCGTGTGCGGGTACTGCTCATGGGATTCGGAGATGGCTGGCCTACTCCGTTTGATAATGAGGACCTTGTAGGTTTGCAATCTCCGACGGCCCTGACATATTTCAAACAACTCTTAACTAGTGGTTTTATTGGCAGAGACAACGCCCGGTTTCGTGCCCTTCTGCGGCATTTTTGACTCGTCGAATGAGTGAGCCTGAACCAAACAGCTTGCGTCGCGGGGATGAACGTGTTGACAATCGTTGTAGAGCAATCAAGGTTTCAACTGCGAGAAATCAAAGAGACGTCCGCGCTCTATCCCCATGGTAGCAGTGATAATCGGGTTGAAAGCGTCCGGGTTCCCGCTTGGGGAACTGCTTTTCTCAGATAGACCGCATCGCCAGCAGCGCCAATGGTCCCACAGCCCCCGTCCACCCTACGGGTACGAATCCCGATCGACAGCGCAGGCAGCGTTCTGGCTGAGGATCGTTATAACGCTCTACGAGCGGGCTTCCCTATGGAGGTGTCTAAGTGGGTGTGTAGTAGTCTTCTATACGCTACCGAATATAGTGCGGCGAGCTCTAGTGCTTCTTTTGTTGGCGATGAACTGATACCCTTCTAAACCGAGGCGAAGCTCAGCTAACCGAGGCAACTGACCGAGAAATGAGGTCGGCCGCGGTTCTATACAGACTGAGTGCCATGGCATGCGGGTGCTGCAGAAACTGAGCAGTCTAACCCGCTTGGGTACTTATAGCGACTATGGGTATCAACGCTCTTTCTTGTTGAAAGACACGGAGGAGTGCTTTTGTGCATGTCTTGTCCCCCATCTTTTCGGAGACGTCCCCGATGAGCCGGAAGCATGCGTCTGCCCTGTGCGAAGGTGCGCGGACGGAGCCGCTTCGGTCCGATAAACCACAATGGAGTTGAAATCGGGCAGATTGACCAACCAAATGCGATGGGCGTCGGCTTGGCGTCCGGCAGCTGCAACTCCGTCTGCCGTGTTGAATTAGACTAGCAAGGAACCTGCGCTTACGCAGTGTACACTCGCTTGTTAATGTGGTGGTGTCCACTCCAATTGCCCGTGTGTTCTGCGCACTCTTGGTCCGGTAGCGTCTCCCTGAGAAGAACTCCATCCGTGGGTTACATGTTGTCAGGTTGACACATCCAGACCACCTTAATCTAGCAGATCTTACGCCAACTCGCGTATCTCAGCCCTGTGCTAGTGTATTGAGCGAGTTCGCAGTGATATTGACTAGGGCGTACTTGAAGCTTTTGCTTCTTGATCAGCCGAAATTCTGGAAATCTGATAGTCGAACAATGGCGGTGGGAGGTTATCTGTGCTACAATTCCGGGCTCGCGAGCTAGCGATGGCGGATTGCAACGATGCAACATCCACGGGTCGGCGTCGTATGCTTCGCGGCAGTGGTCAGATGTGCCGAGTTTTGGGGTGGACGCTAAGTTGAGATTGGGTGATATCCAGGAACGGCTTCTTGACCGAGATGGAATGGCGAATCGAACTCGGGCGCCCAACGTCCGCCAAAGGCCAAGGGATGGCCGGTCGTATGTGGAGAAGCCAAGTGATCCCAGAGGCTCGAGAATTGCGGGGTGCAGGGGCACCACGCGCACTGCTTAAGCGAGACAGCACGGACACTCCCGCCAACCCATCAATGCCTTTTTCGTCGAGTCTGCGGCTGCTCCTTCGGGAAATGGAACAGAATCGGCCGAAATTCAGGCGTGAGCAGCGTGGAAAATAGATGACGGCTGAACTGGCCGCTGAAAACTGATCCTAGCCTCTTACCCAGGTTGGGTACGTCGTCTTCTCTTACCTGACTGTACGCTGACAGCTTTTGAAGTTCGTCATCGGTCATGTACTGTACCAGCCAGAGTAGAGCGCATGTGCACACAACAGGAAGTATGTGCTGTACATATACAATTAGCGGAGCGAAGTTAGCCGGAACCGCCGGAAGACGAATTTGATAGTGAGCCCGTCTGCGCAGATGGAGATGCATGTCGAAAGATGTGCCGCCATTGGAGCGGCAATAGGTCGATATTGCTGGGGTTCCTCGACGGCAGATCGCGCCCCAATTTTTGCAGTTGGAACGGCAACAATGGGACAGCGGAGCTTGGACGTTTTGCGGAGCATTGCGAGTACTACCGTGGGCCAGTTTACACTACACGTGTTACGGTAGGTACCCTTACTGTAAGTGGTGCTTGACTGCAGGGAGGAACAGATCGTCTCCCAGCTCCCAAATTCCAGGTTCGCCATTTCCGAGTGGGGCGCCACGTCCCGCCTTCGTTTGCTGCAACTGCTTGCTGTGGAGGTAGTGTATGCATCCTTTTTTTGGAGGACCTCTTGGTGTGAAGATGCATTCGGAGGTAGAGTCTGGTTTGATCATCCTGATGATCATCGCTGGTCTCAACGGTAAATCCGGGGAAGCTTCTCTCGCTCCCACTTGGCACCCGCAAACCCGTGTGATGTCCGAATCTCCAGGTGCTTCGGGGCTGCTGCTGCATCGCTTGGCTCACACGGCTCCTCAGCGCGCTTTGCTCCCGATCCCTGCAGCCGACCTAGGCCGAGCCCACATCGCAATAAGGCGTTCCGTTAACTCGAGCCGGTGGCTGTTGGCTCAACCGTGATACAGTAAATGAAAATCTGATCAAAGCGCCTTGCATGTCCAGTTCGTTCGCAAGATTCCCTGGAAAGCTCGAAGCACATCGCGGCAGGCCAACCTCACACACCGAGTTTTGGGGCCCCGGTTGTGCATCAGGTCAAGGAAATGCTTGCGGCCGCCAGTGCGAATGATCCAGCAGCAGCGGCCCCGCCCAGAGAATAGGGCAGGTGGAACCTGGCCGAGGCTCCGCAGTCCGCCCTTCCTTCACTCCACAACCCCACACTTTTCAACCCCATCCCCGCACCATCCACCAAGTGCAAGCGCCGGTGCTTCTGCAGCGTGCAGCAAAATCTCTGGGGACGGGATTGCACCCGTCATCTAAAAATGATCGAGAATCACACCTTACGGGGTCGCTTCAGAGCTTGTCGTTCTCGATTGTTTTGAGTCCCGAAGCGCCACAAACGACATCATGAACTCTAACTTCCTGTCCTGATACTCACCGAGTCGGCAAATACCCCCGTTTCCGGCATGGCTTCGGACAGGGACTCGTCACGCTCGATTCTCAGCAATTGACTGTCCAATGCTTTATTGCAAGCTGCCTTTCTCTCGGAACATATTGTATTTCTTGTTTTCACGCATCGCACCAGATCACCAGCCGGACAACCGTACTCAAATGGTATGTTGCGCAAAACGGTGAAGCTGTCGACGGCGTAGTCAACAACGTCCCCATGACCTGCGGACCCCGGTCGAGGATGAATGTGAAGGCTTCCCCGTTTAAATCCAGAACCGGGCCACAACCAAAACCAACCGCCCCAAAAAGGCATGCTGCCCCCTTTCATACCCGGCTCCTTAACCGACGCCGCGCGTTCCTCAACTTTCTTCTGTCCTGTTTATCCTCCAACAGAACAGTCGGGACCGATCAAGTATCTGGCATTGATTTTGCCTGAAACCCCGCCGGTGGCGCGAGCCTCGGCCCGCGCTCATAGAATCCCGTCACCCTCATGTTCAATGCTCCTAAACGGCCAGCTAACACGCCGCCAGAATCTCTTAGGCAAAGAGAGGCAGCGTGACAAGATTTTCGATAATCGATTTTCAGCTTTATGGTCTACTGAATTCTCGACACGGCTTTTTTAAGAAGAATAAAAAAAGAGAAGAAATAATTCCCGCTTCCGCGACTTGCGCAGCTGGCAGGGAGTCATTGACAAAGAAAACGAAAACGAACCTTGGTCTTTAAAGAGTGGTCCCAAAATTTTGGATTCCAACCAAACCGGCTCCGCCACGAAATCGAAACGAGCAGGATCGTGTTCGATTTTGCAGCTGGGGATTCTCCGACATCTCCACCGATATCAGGCTGGCTTCCTGGCCGTATGTTTGAGGCGGATACATATCAGAAGCCATGCCCCGGAGCCAACGGTGACCGTGCAGTCTATAGCTTTCCGGGCGAGATCCAGTATTTGAGACCAGAGTCGCGAAGTCAAGTTACGCACGATGGTCCAGCCTTATGACCATGGGGCGGCAACACCGCTGCCTCGCATGCCTCTCGCCCCCATGCCGCGACCTCAAGTCAGCATTGAGCGCCTGCCGACGCGGCGCATGAGCAACGAGCCGCGGGAATCCATGAATTGCAAATCATGCCGGAAGCGCAAGGTACGTAACCGCCGTAGCGGTTTTGGAGCTTCATTATCTCCGGTGTCGTAAGTTTTGCGTAGGCTAATGCTGGAGATGTAGATCAAGTGCAACCGGCTCCGCCCTGCCTGCGAGGCATGTCAGGTGTTCCAGTGCCCGTGTATATATGGTATGCCTCCTTCGCCTCGTGGCGGTTTCCCGCGGCGCCCAACCCACTGCTCACACAACGTGACAGATGCTGTTCCTAAGAAGAGGGGTCCTAAAACCGACGTGTTGGAAGCTCTGCTGAAAAGAGTTGACGGGCTCGAGGCCCGTTTGAAAGATAAAAAGGCGGAGCCCGGAGCAGAAAGTTCGGAAAGCGCCGTCGTAGATGCGCCCGAAGCATCCACGTCCACTCAGCCGGCCGTGAACACGGCCGTTGGAGTCAAAACCGATGTCGGGAGGGAATCTCAGGACACGACCATGTTTTCTCCTACCCAGAGGTGAGCCACTCAGCTTTTGCGCGGCCTTAACCACCTAACTCGTAAGCAGCGAGCAGTCAGCCCCTGAGATCCATCCCGACGCATTGCTCGACATCTATTTTGCGCGCTTCCACGACAAACCCTTCTACATATTCGACGAGTCCACCTTGCGGCAACGCCTTCAGCTCAACCAAGTACCCAGCTATTTAGTCCATGCCATCTACGCGGTAGCTGCAAGGTACGCTCATGTTCACCGAATTCAGGTGTCCGTTTGTTGACCCAACCGTAAAGATATGCACCTCATCCAAACGGTTATCAATCTGCCGTGAAACTAAGCGAAGAGTACGCCGCCAAGGCGAGGTTGGAGGTCGATACAGACGATCCGTCCGTGGATGCGCTACAGACACTGGTGCTTCTCGTCACAGCCTTTACAGCATCCGGGAAGGGCAAAAAGGCCTACATGTTGCTGAGTATGTTCTCTATGCTACAAAATAAACTGAAGAGCCATAGCAACTAACCTTCCGGTAGCCACGACTGTTGGAATGGCCATGGCTTTAGAGCTGCACAGGGAATTGGATAACAACGCCCGCGTCACGCCGATCGAACGAGAAACACGCCGAAGGTTATTTTGGACCTGTTACCTGCTGGACCGTTTCCTGTCTTGCGGCTCGAAGCGCCCTTCTCTGATATCCGACCGGGCTATCCTCTTAAGGTTACCGTGCTGGTATCCAAACCCAACCTCGATGCCTCTGGAAGGCGATTTCTTCCAGAGCTATACGAATTTACAGCACCTGCACGGCGGAGGCAAAAAAGCCCAAGGGAGCAACGGGATGCTCATCGATATCTGCCGTATACTTGGCACGACGAATCAGTACTTAGCAGCCGGCGGAGTCAAAGGTGATTCTCACTTCCCATGGCACTCGCTGTCCAACCTGTCCAAGATACGCCAGGACCTGGATGTGTGGGCGTCGGGGACAGAAGACGTGTTTTCCAGTGTGGAATCGCTGTTTGGGCAGCCAGATTCCACCGTGCTTGTGCTTAGCAAGCTGATATACCACCTCATCCACTGCCTCATATACCGCCCGTTCCTTCCCATCGACTTGGCGGAGCTTGCAGGGTCGGGTCAACACCAGTCGTGGCAGATCGAAGCCACAAATATGTGCTTCCTGCACGCAAACGCCATCGCAGAGCTGGTGGAACTTGGCAAGCAGACAGCGTCTGTCGAATGGCCCGCGTTTGTGGGGTACTGCATTTGCACGGCTGGCACAGTGCACATCCATGGAGCGCACTACAGCCGCATTGGGACCGCTGGCGATATGAATGTATTCAGCTCTTCGACCGACTTCCTGTCAAGAGAGATGCAGCAGTTGAGCGAGCTGCGGTACGCGTGGGCGAGCGTTCAACACCAGCGCGAAACGCTCCAGAGTATCTACAACGCACATTCAGAGCTCATCAAGAGCCTTTCGCAGAGTCCCGTGCGATACTCACCGGTTTTCACTCTGGAAGATTTCTTTGACCGGTATTCCAACATTGGAGGGCCCGGAGGGCAAAGTTTCAGCTTCGACTCGGCGAATCTCAGCCTTGCTGATGTCGTGGTGGATTTTACGACGGATACCTATCCGGGTCAAGGTCTCTTCGCCCCTCGTCTCAACCCCTCGGATCCGGGAGCAGGTCGGCCAAACCTGAAGAGGAAGAACACGGCGCCGTCCGGCCGTCCAAGGCCAGATTTTAAGAATTTTCTATCCATCAACAACATGAACCCCCCACCCACGCCGTCCTTATCTACGCCGTCTACTGTGAACCGCCCGCTGTTTTCCCCATCGTCACTGCCACCTCAACCATCGCCAGGCATGTTGCACACACCTACATCTCTTACATCGCCACACGGGCCGCTCCAGCAACATCGACGACTAAGCATGTCCCAAAATTCGGTTAACGGGGGTGGCGCAGGGGAGGGTGGTATAGCCAACTTTGCGATCGGTGATAGCAACGGCAGCGGTCACTCGGCCGATCTGCCCCACGGATTCCCCAACATGGGCAACAGCGCCTTCAACTCGTCTCTAAACTTTGGCCAGCTCCCTACTGGCTCAGCAGCGCCGGGTAGTGGTGGAGGCGGTGGCGCGGGACCATCACAGAGCTTCGACCCTATGTTCGGCGGAATACCGACCAACGCCTTTGGCACACCGACACCCTGGCACGGCGGCGAGGACGGTGGCGGCAATGCGACGAGTAATGGCGGCAGCGGTGTCAGAGCAGCGGCGGCAGCGGGAGGAGGAGTGGGTGCCACGCCCAAAGACACGAGCCCTAACGAGAGCGCGGCGACGACGGGACCGGGCGAGGAGAAAGATCCGTTCTTGAGCCTGCTGGAGCAACTGGCGGAGAATGAGTCGTTTACAGGGGGCGTGGGGAGCGAATTGGATTTCTTCTTGAATGGAACGCCTAACGGGGGGTGAGGGGCGCGGGGTGATGGGTTCAACAGCTAGCAGTGTGTTGAGGTTTTGAGGGGTTGAGGACCTTGGGCGATGGAGGATTTATCGCTCATATTGAATGGCAAGCGAGAGGGCGGTGGATTCAGAGATACCCCCATGCCTTTGTTATCAACGCACGCAACAAGGAGCGGAAGGGATTGGGTAGCGTAGCGTCGTTCGAAGGGCTTTGACTTGTGTAACATTGTATAGGGATGGACTGTCATGGTTTCAAACAAACGGCCCTGGCCGTGCCAGGGCTTGGCTGCCTTATTACGGTGACCGAATCATGTAAGCAGCCGCCTAACAACAAGACCTGTAATGGCAATTTTCAGTTCCACATACTGGTCTTGACGTAGCCACTCGTGTTGTGTAACCTGGCGGAAGTGCCTTGGGACCAACGAGATGAGAGGCACAACGGGGACATGTTCGATTTTGGTGTGCGAAGATGCCGCAAGACTGCGTGCGACCTACGGGGGGTTATGTACCTGGTATTAGCTTGCAATTGACCAGTGACTGGAACAAGCCCGGCAAAGGGTTAATTAGCATTTGTCCCATCTTCGAACCACCTGGCACCACAGAAATAAGACATTGATAACCTCTACTGAACAAACGACAGCAAGTTGATTCGACAAAGTGAATAATTGCGACGCTAACCATAGGATGGTCGGGTGTGAAGTGGGGACACCGCCAATCCCGACTGGTTCCGCAATTGGGTGGGTTCAAGGCCACAACGTCATCGCAGGCCAGAGCATCTCAGGCGGGACGATGAATGTCAACTTCCACGGCGGTAAGGTATAATACAAAACAGCGTGTCCAGCACCTCCACCCTAACATAGCGTACAGATTCCTCTGCCCGACGACCGGTATATCGCCTGTTTCCGTTCCCTCGTAACGAAGATGTGGTCAATCGCCACTCTCTCTTCGCGGAGCTTGACCAGCTGTTGCCGTTGTCGGAGGCTTCCCAAAGCGCCGCCCTCTGGGGCCTAGGCGGTTCTGGGTATGCCAATGATACACATGTTGGACATTCTGGTACTAGCAATATTAGGAAAACACAGATCGCACTAGAATACGCCTACTACCGTGCCGAAAAGGACCCTACGTGCTCGGTCTTCTGGGTGCACGCCGACGATGAAACAACGTTTGTGTCCGACTATAAGACCATTGCAAAGATCTTGGATATCCCCAATAATCTCGACGGCGACGAGCTTCTGATGGCGGTGCGGGATAGAACCGAAGCGCCCGAGCAATACGTACTGGCCTTGGACACTGCGGACGACCTGACCGTGTTTAGTGTTTAATATGACCGATGTGTCGGCAACGAAAATACAGCAGGGAAAGTAGCACGCAAACTGCTCGATTTCGTGCCACGGCATTCAGGGACGGTACTATGGACGAGCCGCGATATGCGGATTGGCGGTAGTCTCGTCAGTGCTAAACGAGCGATTAACGTCGCTCGCATGACAAATAACGAGGCTATGGAGCTTCTTGAGATAGTCGGGGGCCTGAAAATCAGCGAGGTTGAGCGGGCAGATGCCGCACAACTGCTTGCAGAACTCGACTGGCTCCTGCTCGCTGTGTCACAGGCTGCCGCCTATATCCGGAGGATGTCAACAACGTTAAGCGCCTACCTTTCCAGGCTAGCAATACACAGGGAGAGACAGGAGGTTCTCGGAGAATCTGAGTTTGACCGATATCGAAGGCCAGGGCTGTCGAACAGCATTTTAGAGACGTGGGATATCTCGACAGAGCAACTTCGGCGGGAGAATAAGATGGCTTATAATATTCTCCACGTTCTAGCCTTTTTGGACAACCAGAACATTCCGCTGGATATAATGATCAAGGCGGCGGCTCTCTGCACCGAGGTGACGGATGATAGACAAGGCAATGAAACCACGAGCGCCGTAAGCTCTCGAACCTACAGCAAGGATAACAACGAGGAGGTCTTTCATGCGGTTACCCGTCTCCAGGAGTTCTCGTTCCTACATTTCCGCGCATCCGAGGGTACGAGCCGGGCTTATGAGATGCACAAGTTGGCGCAGGAGGCCACCCGATACGCCTTACGAAGCAGAAACAGGCACAGGGATGAGGTGTACTTCTCAAAGTTAGCCCTTCCTGTTGTTATAGACCTATTTCCGGAGGGTGAACGAGAGTTATGGCGGGAGTGTAAGAGATACGTTGCTCACGCACAGCGGGCAGGAGAATGGGCGGAACTATGTGAAGAAGAGGTTGAAGCATCGTGCCTTTTAGCCCGGGTATCGAGTTATCTCTACGACCGAGGGAGGTGGAGAGAGAAGGAGCCGGTAGACAGGAAGACATACGAGTTTCGGGAAAAATGACTCGGCGCGAAGCACCCAGACACGATCAGAAGTATCGCAGAACTAGCCACGACATACCACGGCCAGGGGAGGTATAGAGAGGCGGAGAAGATCAAGATAGAGGTGCTGTTTTTACGACGTGGCGTTTTTGGCGAGGAACATCCCAACACACTTCAGAGCATGGCGGACCTGGCCGCGACTTACCGCGCTCAGGGGAGGTATGGGAAAGCAGAGAAGATCAAGGTGGAAGTGTTGGCGCTACGGCGCGACATTCTCGGAGAGAAGCACCCCGACACGATCCAGAACATGGCGGACCTGGCCACAACATATCACGGCCAGGGGAAATATAAGGAGGCAGAAAAGTTCTGTATAGGAGTGCTGGCATTGCAGCGCGATGTTCTTGGCGAGAAGCACCCCGAAACGATGAGGAGCATGGCGGACCTGGCCACGATATACCACACTCAGAGAAAATACGGGGAGAAAATCAATATGGAAATGCTATCCCTACGGCGCAACGTTCTTAGAGAGAAATACCCCGACGCAATTCAGAGCATGGCGGATCTGGCGGCAACATACCACGCCCAGGGGAGGTATGAGGAGGAGAAGATTTTTGTGGAAGTGCTGGCGCAACGGCGCGAGGTACTTGGCGACAAGCATCCCGAAACTCTCCTCGCCATGCACGACCTCGCTAATACCTGGAACGACCGACAGCGACGCGTTGAAGCATTACTTTGATGCAGGAGTGTTTCCAATTGAAGTGTAAGGTTCTAGGCCAAACTTATCCCTCTACGGAAAGATCTTTAGGCGCCTTGGACTCATGGGGTACGGACAAGGAGAAACGCTCTCGTCTAAGCCGACTGTTTGGGCGTATAGAGTGTCGTAGCAAAGCCATGGATCTAGAGTAATCTCTAGCTAAATCTAGGTGAGCTGGAGAGATGTTGTTTGTGCCAACTACGAAGTTTATGTAACTTCCTGTGGCCACCTTTGGGTGAGCTTCCTATCTTGTCGCGGATGACCAGTTGGGATTCCTTAGCTCAAAATTGAATCGATATGTAGTCTTCTTTCATGGCACTGCTGTCTGTCGATATAGCATCGTTTCAAGTCTTTTTTTTTAAAAAAAAAATTAGAGATTAGCGAATATTAGCTACTTGACCGGTGCTATAGTGGGGACGCAAAAGTTCCGAGCCGCACCCACTTTACGCGAAAACACGTC
>MU857833.1:9407-23471 GCA_033296725.1 Corynascus novoguineensis | reverse complement strand
AGAGAGAGAGAGAGAGAGAGAGAGAGAGAGAGAGAGAGAGAGAGAGAGAGAGAGAAAGAGAAAAGAAAGGAAAGAAAAAAAAAACCACCTCTCACTTACTGCCCGCCTAGATCGATGGGTGCACTACTAGGAAAAGAAGTCCTCTCTCACCTCAACACCCATTACCGAGCAACCAAAATCCTCAGCACATACGACCAGCCACAATGGGATCTCTCTTCTGTGTCGTGGGCTCTAAGAGAACGGATCCGTCTCCCAATCAGCCCAAGAGCGATCACCCAACACCGGTGACGGCAGGAGTGACTGTTGCCGCGCTGGTGAGCGGACGAGCCTCCTTGAAGAGCTGGGAGAGCGAGGCTGGACGGCGATAAGGGCTCGATTGCCGTTGGCGAGTCCACTGCTAGGGGGTGAAGATGACCAATGCGCCGTAGCCCTATAAAATTTCTCGGCCAGGGGACGGGGCTTCCTCGTGAGCTGTTGCATCGACAACCGGAATGCTTCTTCCTGCAGTCTGGCGGCCGCCAGTTCCTCCTCCTCCTTTCTCCGCCTCTGCTCCCGAATCTTTCGGTCCCGCTCCTTCATCTGGTGCCGCGCTAGCTGGAGAGCAGCTTGCTCGTTGTAGTTGTCCACCTCGTGTCGGAGCTGTTGCATCCACTTCCTGATGATCACGCCAAACCGTTCTCGGTTCTGTCTTGTATCCTCGGGGTCATCTCTTTGTTGGATAGGGGATTTTGAGCCCTCGTCAACTGTCGGGCTGGGTTTCTGTGATACAAGCTTCTGGAGGCGGGAAAGCCACGCCAAGACGACCATCAAGTATTGTACCGTTGTCCAGGTGAAAACCCCTTGTTGAGGAATTGCATCAGTGGCCTCAGCGTCGGGCTCGTCCACCCCAAGGGCGAAAGTTGTCCGTAACACTAGAACAAGCATTGGGATAATACATTTCAACAGGTCCTTGGCAAGCCGTCCGGGAAGCCTCGAGGTAGGTTTGTTTGACGAGTCAGCAACGAATTGGGCCGTTCGATTCTCAATCTTCCGCACTGTTTTATCAACATTCGATATCGCTTCGTTTAGTGGCTGTTGCCGAGAGACAAGGGCTTGAGATTGCCGACCGAGATCCAGCGCGTTCGGGATGTCATCCAGCTCGTCGTTCAGGCGGCCGAGGTTGTCATAAATCTGTCTCCCGAGTCTCGTGCGAGCAGGCAACTCCACCCCGGAATCGGGCACAGCAGAACAGATCTTCATCCACCTTCGGCCCGCCTCCGTCCAACCCCTTCTACCCATCAGTTCCAACATCTCGTTGAGATGATGGCTGTATACAGGGATGGTGTGCTCGTTCTCCCTGTAAGTGCGCACCTGAACGCCCTCCATTCTACGTTCCCCCGTTGCATCATCGGAGTCTGACTCGTCTGTTCCTTCCGTCGCCTCCGAAGTCTGCGCTTCTTCTTCATCGGTAGTTTGATGTCTGTCTCGCCCACTTTGGTACTCCAACTCCGAGTCCTCCTCGCCTGGGAGCATTCGTGCCGCACCTGACCGAGGATGGGAAGGTATTTGGCGAGCTTCACGATGGTATGGTGGATGACCCAGCGTGTAGTCGGCAGATTGTGACCGCTCCTCTTCTCGAATGGACGAGAGCCTGGTATTTCTCGAAGGAGACCCAGGCCGACGTACCAACATCCCGCTTCGCTTACGTCGACCTAGAGCTTCTAGGTTGTTAATTGTTCTTGCTTCTCCGGCAACAGTAAGATTGGGTTGCTCGGAATCGTCGTCTGATGGGATATCGTAGATATCAACTGGAGGATTTGACGAAGCCGAAGGCTGCATTCTCGGGCCGCCACCGTGCCCCCGTAATCCTGCGGCATTGGAAGCCTTCCTCTGCCCCGGCTCAGCAGCGCGACGATGTTTGGCCGATTCAGAGTCACCGTCCAAGCCGGTTGTCTCGGTAACAGCGATCCGCGGATCATCGCCACGCTTCCTTTTCCGTGGACGCGAAGAATCCATCACGCCAAAGACTTCAACAGAGTGTACTTGACGTTTGAGGCGTCGAGCACGGAGCCGGCGGGGGCCGGTGATGCCTGAAGTAGAGCCATTTGATGGAGCGTCCGCCGAGGTCGTTTCTTTGTTTGTCCGAGACGTGCGACCGCTGGGGAGAAGAACTTCGAGCGAAGACGCAGTACGCAGGTTTGTGGCGTTGATGGCGGCATCAACAAAGTCATCTTCGCCCTGTGTTTCGATCGGCTCCTGGACATCGACCGGTAACCTTCGACGCTTTTCCTGCAGTTCGTCGAAAGTGGTATTGGAATCTCGCTTTCGCTTGGCAGGGCTAGTGCTGCTTGCCGCAGACTCTTTTCTGGGCCTCAGCGTCGCGGGAGTTTTGAGGGCAGATTGTTGGCGCCGAGGAGGGGTTACAGCTGGGATAGAACTGTCGTCCGAACTGCTTTCGTTCCCCTCTGACGGTAGCCGCCGAGCGCTGCGCCGAGTGGTAACCATCGCGCGTGGCGGCGAGGAGACAGACGCGGAAAGAATTGTGATGCCGAGTTGGGAAGACCCGTTGCCGGCGCGAACGCGTTGGGAATCCTAAATGCACGGGCCGATAGTGGTTGATCAACCAAAGTGGTCTTGGCCCGGAGATCTACCCCGCTCCTGCAGGTGCCAGTGGGCCATCCAAGAGACCTCTGATGAAATTGAACATGCGACGGGCCCACAGGTGCCGCAGCGCCCATAGTCCCCGAAATCAATAGTTTGAAGTCTCCAAATTGGAGTGCAATTTTTTTTTTGAGAGAGAGAGAGAGAGAAAGCGAACCTACGCGGGAAATAGCCAGTGGCGTGGTTACGATTTTGAGTGTAGATATTTCCTACTTTTAAGACAAGAGACCCTCTCAAGCAACTGATAAGAAGCTCACCACTTCCGGAGAGGGTAGAGCTCATTCGCTTGCTGATCTTGTGGTATACACTCCGGACCGACCTATATACCCACTGATACCCTAGCAGCCTAGGTACTGAATCTTGGCCTCTTAATTTGCATCCATACGGAAGAGTCTGCTTTTAATATGGAAAGTTGCAGTAAGTAATGGTTGAAAAACCAAAAGTGGATTGATGCATTGTCATGTCCCTGTTAACCAACTGCAGTCATACTTACATCAGTTTTTAGAGGAATAGAAGGGTTAGTTATCTAGTACTGCATCGTGCAACTCTCCCTTGCCGTATGGTATGTCCGTAGGCCTGACTCTAATTTGTAGTTTGCCAGGACGCTGGACGCCAAGCAGTGTATCAACTGTTGGGTTCCGTGGGCCCTCACTTCAATTTTTCGACGCCAAGTTACGACTCGACCCGGGATAGAAACCCCACCAACACCCGGTTAGCGGCCGAAGCTCTCCCGTTTCTTACTCGATCCATCTCAGCACCGACCCGACCTTCCACATCGACGTGCGGCCATTATCCCGAATAGACGCAGTAGCTGCACCCCGTGCACGATGTACTAGCTGGAAATTGAATTTGAACTTAGCCCTCCTGACCACTCTCAGAACTTTTTCTGGCTCCAGTGGCGTGTCGGCGCGCCGGGGTCCGCGATGACGACAGTGACAACGAACTCGATCCTACCCGCGCGCAAACCATCAAATCAAGGCAATGGCTTCGTTGCCGTACGGTCCGCGGCCGTTGGGCTTGCCCACATTCTTTCGTTGACCCTATCGACCGCCTATGCCGCGCCGCTCGGGATCCAAGGTCATGGTGGCGGCGGGGACGAACCCGAGGCCGAAGGGGCGAGCCTTTGGGTTCTCTATGTGGCGTCCTTGGTCCTTGTGCTATCCGGAGGTGCCTTCGCAGGGTTGACCATTGCGTAAGATACCAAATACTGAGTGTTCAATCGTGCGTCAGACAATGGGGCTGACTTGCTTAGATTGATGGGACAAGATGGCATCTACCTCCAGGTTATGGCCAGAGACCCGAGCGAACCGCAACAAAAGAATGCCAAACGCGTCTATGATTTGCTATCGAAAGGGAAACACTGGGTTTTGGTCACATTGCTCTTGGCCAACGTGATCGTTAACGAGACGCTCCCGGTGGTCCTTGACCGTTGTCTCGGCGGCGGAGTTGCTGCTGTGGTCGGTTCCACGTTTTTGATCGGTACGTGCTCGCCTACTTCGTACTTCTACCATTTTAGTCCCCGCATCTGACATGTTTCTGCTCAGTGATCTTCGGCGAGGTTCTCCCGCAGTCCATATGTGTTCGATACGGCCTTCAAATCGGCGGCTATATGTCTAAACCAGTCCTTGCCATGATGTACCTCTTAGCGCCCATCGCCTGGCCGACAGCAAAACTACTCGACTGGCTCCTTGGGGAAGACCACGGTACGGTCTACAAGAAGAGCGGGTTAAAGACCCTCGTGACGCTTCACAAGAACCTTGGAGAAGTCTCTCAACGCCTGAACGAAGACGAAGTCACCATCATAAGCGCTGTTCTGGACTTGAAGGAAAAGCCGGTTGCAAATGTGATGACCCCGATGGGCGACGTATTTGTCATGTCAGAAGATACCGTATTGGATGAGCCTACCATGGACATGATTCTATCTGCGGGCTACTCTCGCATTCCCATCCACGAGACCGGAAATCCCACCAACTTTGTCGGAATGCTACTTGTCAAGATTCTCATTACATATGATCCTGAGGACTGCAAACTCGTCCGAGACTTTCCCTTGGCTACCCTGCCCGAGACGCGCCCGGAGACAAGCTGCCTGGACATTGTCAACTTTTTCCAAGAGGGCAAATCCCACATGGTACTAGTCTCAACCAGCCCGGGAGAGGACAGCGGCGCACTTGGTGTAGTGACGTTGGAAGATGTGATCGAAGAATTGATTGGAGAGTATGGTTTGCCCAGATCCCTTAGCAGGCGATTGCATTTGCTAAACATGAGCCAGGGAAATCATCGACGAGTCAGATGTCTATATCGATGTTCACAAAGCCATCCGCCGTCTCGCCCCGGCGCCAAGAGCGAGAATCCAACGGCGATTCTCAGGAGACCCCAACGGAAAGTGTAGCGATGTTGTCGGTAACCACCTCAAGTGTGACAGTGACAGCGCGCTTCTTGACGCCCATAAGACCAAGCAAACGACCGTCATGACAAGTGACAATTCCCCGATGTTATCGGGCAGTCCAAAGACGGCAACGTTGATGATGCGGAGGAGCTCGGCTGGACTTGATGGCCAACTCCACAAGACTGCCGTGCCTGTGCGGGCGAATTTCCAGGACATCAAGCAACATCTCAAGCACCTGGGTCCCTCGAATCCGGCAACCAATCCCAACAAGACACGGTCAACTACTGTCAAAATCAAACCAGGCAGTGGTAGCCATTCCGTCAATCCACGCTCAGCTTCAATTGCCGAGCCTTCAGCTGAGGGAACACCAGGAGAAGATGATGACGAGACGACAAATCTTCTCAAATCGCAGATGTCGGGCAAGGACGACGTTCAAGCGCTGAGGCAAACTTACGGCACCGTCAGCCCAAGTATTACAATGCAACTCGCGCCGCAGACAGACGGGATATCCACGCTGCAACTGGAGCTGAATGACCAAGTGGACAAGTCCACGCAAACATCAGCCCCTCCCAGTCGCGCCGACGTAGCATCAGAAGAAGTCGAGAGTCCTGCACAAGCATCACAGCAGCAGCAACCGCGCTCGAGCTCCAGCAGAGGGAGTGCTACCAGCGCCACCAGCCAAAAAACGGAAAACACGCTCGTTGCGCAACGGCCTTGCGTTCGTAGCGGCAGCATTACCGAGAACATTGTTGAATCACGGGGTGTGCGGAAGGTGGTACTCGAGACCACTAGCTCCAACGAAGACGAAGAATTAAGCTTGGTAGTAGTCTCGTCACCCGATCAACCGAGATTGCTGGGCCGCACTACGTTTGGACTATTCGGGAGGGACAGGGAGAATGGCAAAGAGAATAGCAAAGATAAGGAGATCGAGGACAGGAGGCAAGATGGAAAGGGCCAGCCAAGCTCAGCCGCTGCGAGACAGGAGGAAGAAGGGGAGGACCTCTTGTCAGGGGATCAAGGGGATGAAGAGCCCCCCGCATCGTATGCTGAAGCTGCTGCTAAGGGCACGTCTGAAGAGGGTCAGGCGGGTCCCTCAAGTGGCGGTGGCGGTGGTGCTGGTGCGGGAAAAAAGAAGAATAGGCGGAAGAAGCGCAAGGGCGGCAAGTCGTAGGTCGAGACGCTCCTCGAATCTTTGCCGATCGTGTAGGTGGGCGCTGTGGGATAGCAAGCATTGTACTTGTACGGTATTCTTAGCATTAGATCGGTTTGCAGAGGTTCCATTTCTGGGCAGGGAAAAGGATGAGTATTGGAGGAGGGAAGTCAGCGGTCGAAATTGGGTCCTTTGTTGACTGTAACACATATTGTATTATTGTATCTTTACCTTACATCCATAGCACGCGTAGAATCAGGGGCTGATGCAGTCGCTTGTCAGTGCTGCTATTCTATACTTCACATTGCTATCCAGGCCGTTCGGTTAGCACGGGTTTCTCTAAGCTTAAGTGTGTAGATCATGGAGTGTCTCGGGTACTGCGTACACCTGCTAGCATTTGCTGAATCTATTCATCTCCAATGGACCGATATTGTGGAGCTTCGTTTAATCGTACGGTTGACGTCACCACCCCCAGTAGGTACGGAAAAGCACTAAGGTGGGGAAATGGAAGCTACTGTATGTAGTATGCAGCTTCTCCCGAGTTCCTGCTCCCCCACTTCACCTCTCTCAGCCAGCAAACTGAAAAGCATTTCCGATTACAAAGCGCCACATGAGCTATTCGCTGCGCGCATCTCGGAGACTTAAGATTCTTTTTCCATCCCTACAGAAGAAACCTGCTTTCAACCTCAAACCAGGTAAGCCTCTGTATGGGACGAGATCCTAAGTGATTAACAGAGATTCATATGAGTAAATGTAACAGCAACTTGGAGATTCTTTACAACCATGGCGTCGACAACGGACACCAAGAATTACAAGTTCAACCACTCCATGTACGCTTGACCTCATCTTATCTCCCGATATTTGTTACCTACTGTAGAAGAGCTGAGGCTAACCCACGGCGCAGGATCCGGGTCAAAGACCCAAAGGAGTCGGGTGCGTGTCCACGCAAACCCCTTTTCGCTCACAACACACAGACTCACCTCGGCCAGTCAAGTTCTACTCCTTCCTGGGCATGTCCCTGATCAAGAAACTCGAGTTCCCCGACGCCAAGTTCGACCTGTACTTTCTCGGCTACGACTCGCCCAAGGCGGCGTCGGGCGGTAACAACGTCTGGGATCGCGAGGGGCTGATCGAGCTCACGCATAACTACGGCACCGAGAACGACCCCGAGTACAAGATCAACAACGGCAACGTTGAGCCGCACCGCGGATTCGGTCACACGTGCATCAGCGTTGATAGCATCCAGGCCGCCTGCCAGCGCATTGAGGAGGCTGGCTACAAGTTCCAGAAGAAGTTGACCGATGGGCGCATGCGCCACATCGCGTTCGCGCTGGATCCGGACGGCTACTGGGTTGAGATTATCGGACAGAAGCCGATCGAGGAGACAGAGAACATGAAGGAGACGGATGTCGAGACGTATCGGATGGTGGGTCTCTTGCGTGCTGGGCGGTCTAGAGTTTGATGGAGCGGCTGGCTGACCCATTGCTGGCAGAACCACACCATGATCCGCGTTAAGGACGCAGAGAAGTCGCTTAAGTTCTACCAGGAGGTGCTGGGCATGTCCCTGTTCCGGAAGCACGAAGCCCAGGCGGCGGGCTTCAACCTGTATTTCTTGGGCTACCCAGGAGAGAAGGGAGTGCCGGCCGAGGGCCAGAGCACGGCTGATCGCGAGGGCCTGCTCGAGCTGACCTGGAACTACGGCACCGAGAAGGACGAGAGCTTCAAATACCACGATGGCAACAGCCAGCCCCAGGGTTTTGGGCACATTTGTGAGTCTCACCAGCAAACAAGTCAAGTGCAATGGAAGCTGACCGGCCCAGGCATCTCGGTCGACAATCTCGAGGCCGCCTGCGCTCGGCTCGAGTCGCTCAACGTCAACTGGAAGAAGAGGCTGACGGACGGCCGGATGAAGAATGTTGCCTTCGTCTTGGATCCTGATGGATATTGGGTCGAAATTGTCCAGAACGAGCGGTTCACGGGAAAATCCAACTTCTAAATGTCTAGGCATGCACGTCGGCGGCGTAGCGTAGCTCTTTGATATCACAATCCCCAAGGTAAACCAGTCACGCGCCCCGTTCCCCACGCCCGGAGATGCACAGACACTCAACCGCAGTGGTGATGATGGTGCTGGATGCGAGGCGAGTCTCGCAGGCTGCCGCTTCACCAACCAGGAGCTGCATCCCCGGACAAATCGGGCTTGTCGATTGCCCTGTGTTGACGGCTGCTGCAGATTGCCCGCATTAGCCAAACGTGGGGGAGTGAGGGGTTGGTGTGGTAGAGGTTGTTTCAACTGCGCCGAGACATTCAATTAAAGCTTCCCCAATAGGTCCACCAACGCATGCACCCCGTCTCGATTGCACGGTGAGAAGCGATGACAGATGTTGGTGGATAATGCGAATCAAGGGGAGGGGACGGGACGGGACGAGAATGGCTATTGGGGTGTGATGGTCGAACGAGTCGTTTGCCCTTTTGCCTCCAGTTTGTGTCGTCGGGGCCAGATCAAACAAGGGACCCCCCACCCCGCTCTCAATGCCTCTCTCAGGATACACAGCCTAGCATTACGACTATTCAGCTCAGGTCGTCCCAAGTGGTGGTGGTCGACCATTTGGGAGTGCTGCAGCTACTGTGTGTCTTGAACCGAGACGGGCGATCACATAAGTGAGGAACGAGTACTCTGTGGACGAGGAAAGACTAATAGTCGACTCGTCCGCTTGCTTATAAGCAGCTTGTGCTCCTCATATCTCACAAACATTCCCCAGCCCCAACTGCTCTGCCACTAATCAACAATTTCCCTCTCCACAGCATCACAGTACCCCGTCTCAACAATAAGCATCACCCAGAAGCACCAAGTGTATCCCAATTTCCAAACAATTCATTTCTCCCGAAAATGGCTCCTTCCGCTATCTCTTCCACCCCGCCCTCCCCCCTTTCAACTCCAAACCCCGTCCCCCGCATCCTGGTGCCGGAGAAGCTCTCCCCGGAAGGCCTCGCCCTCCTCCGCGCAAGTGGCTTCCAAGTCGACGTCCCGCCGCCCCCAGTGACGCCGGAAGCCCTGCTGGAGCAGATAGCCGGCTACGACGCGCTGATCGTCCGGTCTGAGACCAAGGTCACGGCGAGCGTGCTGGAGGCGGGGACACAGGCAAAAGGCAGACTGCGGGCGGTGGCCCGGGCCGGAGTCGGTGTTGACAACATCGACGTGGACGCAGCGACGAGGAGGGGCGTCGTCGTCGTCAACAGCCCGAGCGGCAATGTGGTGGCGGCCGCCGAGCATACGGTCGCGCTACTGCTGGCGTGCGCGCGCAACGTCGGCCGGGCCGACGCGGGAATGAAAGTTGGAAAGTGGGAGAGGGGAAAGCTGGTTGGTGTCGAGGTCGGCCGCAAAACGTTGGGCGTAGTCGGGTTCGGCAAAGTCGGAATCAGAGTTGCACGTATGGCGAAGGGGTTAGGCATGCAAGTCGTCGTGTTTGATCCGTACGCGAGCAAGGAAGTCGCTGCGCAGGTCGGCGTCGAGCTGAGGACGGAGTTGAGCGGATTGTTACCCGAGGTGGTGAGTCTGATACCCCCTTTTTCCCGCTTCCTTCCTCACTCTGTCTGTTGGACGTTTGAGAGAGGGAAGTTGCATGGACAATCGATATCTGATCATGACAGGACTTCCTAACGGTGCACACGCCGCTGTTGGCGAGCACAGCAAACCTTCTCGGAGAAAAGGAGTTCCAGTCAATGAAAAAAACGGCGCGGGTGTTGAACGTGGCGAGGGGAGGCGTGTACAACGAGGAGGCGCTCCTAAAAGCGCTAGATGAGGGATGGATTGCGGGTGCCGGGCTGGACGTGTTTACGTCGGAGCCCCCCGTCGAGGGCTCGATTGCCGCGAAGCTGGCCGCGCATCCCAAGGTCGTGAGCACGCCCCATCTCGGAGCGAGCACTGTTGAGGCGCAGGAAAATGTCTCGATAGACGTATGCACCCAGGTGGTGGAGATTCTCAGGGGAGGCCTGCCGACAGCGGCGGTCAACGCCCCTTTGATTCTGCCGGAAGAGTACCGTCGGCTGCAGCCGTTTGTCAAGCTGTACGTCCATTTCTCACGCTCCCCCTTTCCCCTCCCTCATCCTTCTTTTTCGCCCTGTCTTTTGAAGTCCAGCACTGACAGGATCGTCCCCGTAGAGTCGAACGCATGGGCAGCCTCTACACGCAGCACTTTGCTGATCGTGGAGGCATGGTTGGCGGTCGCCGATTTGAGCTGGTGTATCAGGGCGAGCTCGCAGGCATCAGCAACACCCGTCCGTTGTTTGCCGCCCTGGTCAAGGGACTGGTAAGCTCCATCAGCGACCTCGGCGGGCGGGATGTCAACATTGTCAACGCCACGCTCGTCGCCCGGGAGCGCGGCATTGCCATTGATGAGAAGCACGTTCGCGACGGTGGCACGGAGCCGGCGTACGCGAGCGCCGTGACACTGCGCAGCTTGAGTACCGACCAGAGCGCAGGCCAAGCGGGGGAGCAGGTGATCGAGGGCTACGTGAGCGGCAACGCCGCCTTCATCTCAAAACTGGACCGCTTCAGGGCCAACTTCGTGCCCGAGGGGACGCTGCTGGTGCTGCACAACTACGACGAGCCGGGCAAGATCGGAAACGTCGGCATGGTGCTAGGTAAACACGGGGTTAACATCAACTTTATGCAGGTTGCTGCCTTGGAAAGCGAGGCTGGACAGTCCGTTGGTGGGTTTCATGTTGTCGACGGTCCCGTCGAGACGGTGAGCCATGCTGCGAGGGAGGCACTCATGATTCTAGGCGTGGCGGGAGATGTCACTGAAGACCTGCTTGGTGAGTTGGGCAAGGCGGAGGGCATTCTACATGTCAGCCTCGTCCGACTGTGATGGGCTGACCGCCACTTATGACTTATGACCTTTACTTCCTTTCCCTTTTCCGTGACTTTGCGTACCTGAGTTGTCATGATGAACAGGTTTGTGTAAGGTACATATTAGGAATGTCGTGTTTATGGGTTCAGGGGGTTCAGGGGGTTATCTCGTGTCCGTTGTTCGAAGTTCAGAGAGCAATCACAACCACTACGATTCTATGCGCATGTGACTGAAATAGGTCCAATTCACCAGGACTACCTCGTGTTTCTCGCGGCAATGCCTGGTGTTGGAAGCATGCTTGGTGAAGGCCGAGGGTGTGACGGTAGACCGTAGGAAAGGGTTAACTAAAGGTGAGGGGTCAGGGTTACCCAGCAGTGGTTTCAGCGCCTCTGCCGCGACCCACCAAGCACGCGCACTCTGTGGGTCATGGTGTCACTGAAGCGGTTAACAGGGACAAGGACCCCGGACCCCGGGCATTTTATGCCGTTTTGCGACTACGGTCCGTTTATATCACAACTCTGCAACTGCCGCGTGGGACTACATACGAATCGAATTCCCTTTGCACCAAGAATTGTGTCTTTTTGGACGCAAACTTGGTGGATTCACTGTTTTCGTGACTGGCAGAAATCGTCGCAGCGTCTCAAATGCCCTCTTTCTCTCAGATTTTTCAATTGTATGGAAGACGCGTTTAGATGAGGGGTTCGAGACGCGTCCGACACCATACGCCGTTATGGACGACCTATCGCGCATGTCGGATGTGGAGGGCGAGGTGGCTGTAGTCGACGACAGAGGGTTTGGCTGGCCTGGCACGCACATTCCATCCCCAGCGCCCAAGTCGCGCTCGCTTTCGGACGGAGGAGGCACTCCAAAGTTGTCTCCATCTCCCCACATCGTCGAGGCTGGTCTTCGCCAATCCAAGGACGACATCGCCATTCGAGACAAGGATCACGAGCACACATCGCCGCTGCCGTCGACACCCATCCGCGCAGGCTTTGCTGCTCGAGGGCTCGCGCTCCAGATGCCACAGCGTGACGCTGCTTCTCCCGCAGCTCAATCTGGCTACGTCAGGCCCGCCCCGCTCTCCCCCAAGCTTGAGCATCCTTATGCGTCGCCCACAAACATTCTGCCCCGTCGGTCGCGGGGTATGGACTTCTCCCGCGCCGCCACCAGCTTGCACCATTCTACCCTAGCCGAGCCAACCTCGCCCGACTCCTCACCCACCATCGGCTCCCGAGCCATGAACATCCCCGGCCGTCGCGCCGAATACGGCGGCACCGACCAGACATCGACATCACTCTGGTCCATGATGGGCACTCAGGAGCGCTCTCACATTTCTAGCTCGATGGGAAGTACCAGCCACGCGATTTCCGATCTGTCATCCAGTTCAGACGAAGATGACTATATGGACGAGGACATGGAAGAAGCCTATGTCACCACGCCGCAGGTGCAGAAAGTCGGGATGCCCAGCGCTTCTGCAGTGATGGGTGCACCTTGGATGCCCGGATCACCCGCCGCCAGCAATCTCTTAAGTTTCCAACAGCGCCAACGCCAACGCAAACAGCCCAAAAAGAAATTGCGCGGGCCGCTGGGACTCGGCTTCCACTCTCCTGCAGGACCGGCTGTCATGTCCAAATCCCCGCCGAACAATATGGTCGCGCCAAACGACATGTTGCCCCACACGAGACGCGAGAGCATCAGCTGGGCGGCCAACCAGCTGCACATCTCAGGAAATGAGAGCGATGACAGCCATAGACACTCCGACGGCGTCGACAGTCCGTTGCGCCCGAGCATCGTTCGCCGGGCTGTCACGCGACGGGGGAATCTGCTGGTAGGTCTGCTTCTTCCCGCCTCTAGGCGCCCACACTCACGCCCGCAGCCCAAAACGAAAGGATTCGCCCGGATCCGTGCTGCCCTCGCCGAAGAGAGTGCACCCATTGAATCCGAGTTTCGGCGCGAAGCCGAGGTCGTCAAGCAGGTTCGCGAGAGCGACATGGATCTCGAAGCCAGACATCTTCCGCCGCCACAATCGGCAGCCTCAACTGCCCTGTCCAGCCCCAACCTAGCAGCACACGACAGCCTCGAGGAGATTGCAGACGACATGATGATGATGGATCCAACGCTGAATCCATTGGGTGTCACAGGAACTTTGAAGCAGCAAGCTTTGAGGAACGCCAAGAGCAAAGCCTTTTGGGACACGTTCTCGGAAACAAGCAGCACGGGCGCCACGCAGCGCGTCACACCCCCACCGCCATCCCTCGGCCCTCGAGCGCCCTCGTCTGGGATGAGCCTAGAAGACATCAGCATGGGATCCCCCTCCGCCAGTTCCAACGGCGGCACCAGCCAAGGTAACCCTTTCGCCGTCCCGGGTACCGGCACACACACCGCAACAAGTAGCTCGGGTCACGGCACCCCTTCGTATATCCCTTCCGCTCATGGCCCAAATAACAACAATAACAGCAGTGGTAGCAGCAGCAGCGCCAATAACAACAATCACAACCATCCTTCCACCTCCACAGGCAACAGTAGCGGCATGATGCCCGCGCCACCGACAGCCGCTGAGATCACGAGGCGGTTCAGCAGCAAGCGCCGCCGCGGCGACGACGATCTTGACCCCGTCAGCATCAAGCGCCGCGCCGTCAGCCCTGGCATGAGCGTACACAACTCACCCGTTATGCAGTCACCCCTACAGCGGGATGCAGCGCCGTGGGGGAACGCTGGCGGAGGCGGAGGAACAGGAACAGGGACGGGAGGGCCGGGCTCATCCATATCCATTTCCTCGAGGCCGGGGAGCGTATGTGGGGATAGCAGTAGTGTCGGTGGTGGTAACACGGTGGGAGCAGGCAAGGGCGGAAGTGGAGCTGGTAGTGAGAATGGGGCTTCGTACAGCAGCAACAATAATAACAGCAGCAGGGGTGGGAGTAAGGTGAGGGTTGGATTCCAGGGGATGGTGGAAACCAATGATGGGATCACGAGGTTGAGCATCGAGTAGTTGGGCCGGGATACTGTTGCGGCTGGTGGTGAACTGAAAGGGGAGGTTT